>JAXQKB010000057.1:0-125764 GCA_037042295.1 Irpex sp. Y119-03
GAGGCACACATAGCTGCTGGCCGCAGCGCCGTAGGCGCGAAGGTCTGCAGCGGTGTGTGCCGGGGTTACTTACTACTACTTAACGATACTTGCTCATGGCCGCGCTCCCCTCAAACCCAACACTCACAAGAGAGGACTATTCCTCTCTCGATTCAAATCATACGACCTTGTTGTGCAATGCGCGCGCAGCACGCGCGATCCTCTGTCATGTTCCCATAGGAGAATTCCGTCAGCGCATCTTCCCCGGCTTGAACATGCAACACCTACGGCGTGTACCAAACCCGAGCACATATCGTCAACGAGTGCACATGATACCCACGGCCGCGACCCAATGCCTGACAAACTCGGCACATCTTGATTCCCTCATTCTCCCTTTTTTTGAGACAACCCTTCAGGATCTACTTTCAACGATACACCTTCGTAGCTATGCTCTCCATAGTAGCACACTCACTTACGCGGTACCTTCGTAGCTATACTCTCCATAGCAGCACACTGATTCACACGGTCCTCCGCTGATAGTTTAGTTCGTTTTCCTCTTGTATCCTCGTCCTTAGCTTAGCTCACAACAAGTATTCATTTGGTTTTCGGATAAAACACGTTACTTGCCGATATCACTCGCACCTTCCAATACTCAAATGCTGCTACAAATATCTTGACAGTGCATTGCATAAAAACCGGCAGCGACACCGTCTCCACCTTCTCGATATGAAAGAACCATGGCCGCCGATTTTAGGCAAAGCACTGTCCATATCTTTTCACCTTCTGGGAAATCGGTCGGAGGGCGCCAGCCACTACTCCACGTGAGTTGGTGTCTCGGGGGCCGCAGGCTGAGTTCAACCTTCTATGCATACCTAATTGGGCCCGATGTGCAAGGGAAGCGTGATGCCGAGGGAAGCTGCCGCTTCCTGATGGGCCAATCGAAGAAGGTTTGTGTGACGATACCATCAATCGTGACAGAGACGTTACTCGGAGATGTCTGAGAGGCTTCTCTTAGAGCCATTTCAAAGTCTCCCGAGTTCGCTTAAGGAAGTTGTAGAACAAGCAACGATCTGTACCACCATCTCCAATAACGCACTTAAGTCAATCCTCTACGAGCATGGCCAACCAATATGACGGCCAAATTTGCCCGACAGCATCTAGGAACAACATCGCTGCATATTGATGGATTAGCGCCAGCGTCGTCAGGGTGCACCTGGGGACTTTGTCTCGCCGAGTTCCTCTGCATCTCTCTCCTGTTCTCCTACCGTCATCCTTCAGTGCGCATAGCTTAACAGACAGAGACTCTCTGCTCTCTCTTTCTCTGAGCATAGCCTGCCGTTCTTTCCCTACCCACTGTCGTTTATCGTACACTATCTTTCCCGGCCAACCCACCAAACCAATCAACACCCTCAACCAACCGTAAAAAGCAAAAGACAATGCGTTCTACATTCAGCCTTGTATCCCTCGCTGTTCTCGCCACCGGTGCATTCGCGAGCCCCCACTTCCGCGACGCCCGCGAGCACCGCCAGCACATTGCGCGCAATGTCAAGATCAGCTTTGGTGACAGCAACGAGACGTTCAGCCTCGGCGAGTTGCATAGTCGCAATGCTGCGTATGGCACCCCCGATAGGTTCTCGTACTACTTGCCTGAAGAGTCGGGCAACCAGGTCGCCTGTGGAGGGTATTATAACTCGAACTCTTGGGTGAGTTCACATAAATTTGAATGTGGGATATGTGGCATTTACTGACGTGGTTATGCGGGATAGATTGTGGCTATGAACATGCATGTATGTGTCCTTGTACAGGCTCTAATTTAAATGAATGCTTATATTTATTGTGTCCGATTTATAGCAATTCGACAACAGCTGGTGTTTCAAGACGGTTAACCTCCACTGGGAGGGCCAAACTGCCTCCGGTGTTCAGATTGTTGATGCGGTAAGTCCACAGATATAATTCGGAAGCATGAAAGCCAGCCATGCTCATTTTTTTGTGACTCCTAGTGCGAGGAATGCCCCTACGGCGCTCTTGACTTGACCCCGGCCGTTTTCAAGTCCCTCGCCGGTGGATCCCTCGACCTGGGTTACCTTTGGGGAAGCTCCTGGGAAGTCGCCGGACAGGAACCCGCCAAGCCCAGCCCTACGCCCACGCCCAAGCCTACCACCCACAAGGAGACTCCCACTCCTACCCCGACTCCTACTCCTACCCCCACGCCTACGCCCACCCCGACTCCTACTCCCAAGCCCAAGACCACGTCGAGCAGCTCCTCATCTTCCTCTGAGCACGAGTCTTCGTCGTCCAGCAGCATCGCATCGTCCTCTTCGGCTTCTTCCTCCAGTGCACACTCTTCCTCTCACGCTCCGAGCTCCAGTGCTTCGGCCTCCAAGAGCAGCTCTGCCCCCAGTGCCAGTGCCACTGCCGGCGCGTCGGGCAGCAGCATCGACAACTTCCTGGAGGCATACATCCAGCTCTCTCTCCTTGCGCAAGCTGGTGCATCCGGTTCTGATTAAAGCTTGACATCGAGGCATCATGCATCACCCTCGAGGTCTTCCGGAGGCTTTGATCCTTTCTTGTCGGTGATATTGGTTGGTTTCACTTCGCTGAAATTACGCTTTTGCTCCAGATTTGCTGTTGTCCAGTCCTTATTATTCCCGCTCGTGCTGTTCAAGTTCTTGTTGTTTCCTGGTCGCGTGCCCCGTACTACTTACTAGGTATATACCCTGTGCAGTGCTTTGTTCGGCATTCAATGCAGTAGCTTTATTATTATTATGGTTTCCACCCTGACAGCAACAATAATGCAGTATCCACAGCCTCCTCTGGACCTCGGCGGACATTATTTGTGAGTCTCTCGTTTCGATGTTGCCTGGTCTAGATCAAGGCTGACGTCGCTACCACCCACTAGCGGCATTTACGTAATCCGTTTATACCCCCAAAAGGTAATTTCATCTTGGTCCGTCACGTCACGTCTTCCTCTGAAAATGAGGGTGAGGGAGGCTGGCGTCTGTTCCTCTGAGCGTGTCTTGTCTCTTGCCACCATCTCCCTGCTAACTTCTCAAGCTCAGTCAGCTTCAGGCAGACTTCCCTCCGCTCTCTCCACGGTCTTTTCGCGTTCTGCTGTTCTCAAAGCTACCTCCCTCTCTTTCAGCTTGCTTGCGCTTCTCGACAAACACCCACTGTCTCTACGCAACAACCGAACGTACATATCTCCCAGGCTTTTAACTCCCTTTGCTCTACATATCTTTCCCCCTCTTATACAAATCAGCCACAATGTTCGCCAACTTCGCGTCTCTCTCCACTCTCGCGGTCGCGTCCCTCGCCCTCCTTGGTCAAGTCAACGGTGCAACCCACTCGGCACGTAGGCGTCATGCTGGTACCAGCTTCCTCCAGAACCGCGAGACCCATGGCAAGCGGTTCGACAATGCTCGCATGACGTTCTACGAGGCCGGACTGGGCGCATGCGGAAAGACTAACAATGATGGTGATTATGTGAGTCAACGGTTCGATCGCGTCTTGTTGAACCTTCTTACTCATTGATGTGGTACAGATCGTTGCTCTGAACTCTGCTGTGAGTGTTTACTATGACTACGACCATCGTCTGATTGTGGAGTGCGAGTGCTAATTGGATTTCCCCGTACGCGATCGTATAGCAATATGGCGGTGGTTCGCACTGTGGTCAGACTATCACCATCTCGTACAATGGCAAGTCCACTCAAGCAACAATCGAGGACGAGGTGTGTCCATTTGTTTACCTACATATTTGAGCACAGTAGTTCAACTAGTCGTAACAGTGCCCTGGTTGTCCCTACGGAGGCCTTGATTTAACCCCCGGTCTCTTCTCTTTCTTCGCGTCTCAAGACGCAGGTGTCATCTATGGCGAATGGGACTTTGGAAGTGGAGGTGGAGGAGGTTCCAAGCCTTCTCCCACTACCAAGGCCTCTCCTACTCCTGAACCCAAGACGACAAAGACCCCGGAGCCGACACCGACACCCACTCCTACACCGACCCCAACAACCACAAAGGAGAAGACGACGTCCTCATCCTCTGCTACGCCGACTCCCTCGAGCTCGTCTAGCTCGTCTTCGTCGTCTTCCAGCTCCGTGTCCTCAAGTTCCGCCGAGGAGAGCTCAAGTGTGGCTTCTTCGTCTTCTAGCGCCTCCAGCGCTAGCGCGAGCCCTTCGGCGAAGGCGAACACGAGTGGTCTGGACGCGTTGAGTGGTTCGCTTGTGCAGTTGGTTCTGCTCGCCGCGGCGGGCGCAAACAGTCAATAGAAGCACTATACCCAAGACGATCGAACGTTCGCTCGACGGTTCCGCTTCCTACTTTCCAGGCCTCTCAGCTGTAGTGCATATTCTAGATCTCCTTTCCTTGTTTTTAATCATTTAAGTTGTTTTTGGTGACCTCATACATGGTGTGGAAATACTTGATGTACCAGGGATGTGTTTGCAGAGGTAGGTAAATCTTATTATTCGCGTCGTAGAGATCAGAGGGCGATGCTGTCAGTGATCTTGGATGAAGCGAATTGGCCGTTGTTGGCTGTCGCTGTCATGCTGCCAAGGGACCCCCACATGTACACATCGGCCATGGCAGACCGCTAAGAGATATTCGCCGAGCTCATAGAAAAGGACCTCAGGCTGCCGTTCATGGAGTCATTACTCGTAGTTGAAAGCGTTGCGTCGAAATAAGGAGGTGGTGTGCTCGCTGTCGATGTCAGCGACGAGCAATCATAAATCAGCGTCGTCGGAGCAGAATAACAGATGTGTTAGGAGGTTCAGAAGGTGTTGAACTGGACATGCATGGAGCAGGGTGTCTGATGGATGTGTCGTTAGTTGCGAGGCTGCTTTTTATATTCAACGCTACAAACAGCGTCAAACACCCGACAAAAACAAACCCGGCGAGGCGTTGCCCAGCTGCTTTCCCCCGCCTGCACGACCCCGTCTTTCTGACTCTTCTCCAGGCTGCGTCTCTCGACGAGCCCAACGTCGCTCACTGTCTCAAGCCACACTCGTTCCAGCTGTCTTTCCCCGGCTACGTAACGTCTAATACCCCTTTGATCCTATTCCTCGCTCGCCGACACACCGCACTGCGCAGTCGACCCTCGACACCACGACACATAACAAGTAACTGAACAAGAAAGAAAGAAATAGATCCATAGAATGCCGCGTCTGTCAACCTTTGTGCAGGCTGCGGTGCTCTCGCTGGCGCTGCCGTTTGCCTCGGTGAACGGCGTGAAGCACGAGAAGAACCACGCGAGGAGGCATCATGACCTTGCCCTCCAGGCTCGTGGACAGACCTTCGATAATGCGAGGTTTACCTTCTATGATGTCGGTCTGTGAGTAGCTTTGGAGTTTGTATGATCTGCATGCGCCACAAGGGGCGTGACGGTGATGAACATTGAGCGGCGCGCTGACGAGCGTAACTTTGATTTTGATAGCGGTGCCTGCGGTATCGTCAACAAGCCCAGCGACTTTGTATGTCCATTCTATCACTGTTTCAGAATTTAGGGACAGATAACTCATATGATGCGCGTCTTCGTAGATTGTTGCTTTGAACAGCGAGGTACGCCAAAATCCCTCTGCATGCATGTGCCAATGACGGAAGATTCTAAATATACCAATGTAATTTAGCAATTCGATGAGTCCTCTGGCTACCCCGCCAAAAACTGTTTCAAGATGATCACCATTGAGGCCAACGGCAAGTCTGCACAGGCCCAGGTCACAGATGAGGTACGTGCATCCCGTTTCACGTAGCGTAGCGTACCAAACTTAACATTCCTCTCTCCCTCTTCCTCTCAATCATCTTTATCCAGTGCCCCGGCTGTCCCTACGGCGGCCTTGACTTCTCCCGTGGTCTCTTCGACCACTTCGCCAGCGAAGACGTCGGCGTCCTGACCGGTTCTTGGTACTTCAACGACGGCGGTCCCGCCGCACCCCCTGCTCCCAAGCCAACTCCTCCCCCTCCCCCTCCTCCTCCTCCTCCGCCGCCGCCACCCAAGACCACTCCTAAGCCCAAGCCAACTCCCACACCGACTCCTCCCCCTCCCCCTCCTCCGGAGCCGACTACCACATGGAGCCCTCCTCCCGAGCCCACCACTACCAGTGAGAAGCCCAAGCCGCCTCCGTCGAGCAGCTCGGAGCACCATGAAAGCTCCAGCAGCGTAGAACACTCGTCTAGCAGTGTTGCGTCGAGCAGCTCGGTCCAGCCCAGCAGTTCCGCCGCTCCGTCGAGCGCGTCGGCTTCGGCGAGTTCTGCTGCCGCTTCGGCGACCCCGTCCGTGAACGCCGTTGACCAGGTGAACCAGGCCGTGCTTGGGTTGGCTGCGTTGGCGGTTGCTGGCGCTGGTGGTGCCCAGTAAGCTTTTGGTGTTATAGCTGGGATCTGCTGTGAGATTTCAGGTGGTTTAATCATGGACTACTATCCACGAATGACTGCTCTTGAAGTGCAGAACACTCCTTGACGATTTGTTGACGATTGTGTGACTGCATATGGGCAGTTAGTCAATCAGTATACCCACACCATACACCCCATCTTTCCTCTATCTTCCCGTCGGTCTCTGAGTATTTTATTCTTACCCTATACCACACCCTGACTATCCTTCACACAACCTTCTCTGGACATCTGCGCCTCAATACACACTGGTACTCTACTACACTACTAGAATTCTCATAGTACATGTCGGACTCTGTTACCAGTAGTTCCTCCCTTTAGTTCTGTGAGTTTCCAGTGTATGTGGTGATGTCTCGGCGGTCAGGGAAGCGGAGTAGGTGTAGTCTGGGTAAATTCTAGTGTTTGTCAACCCCTCTCGTGGTCAGCAACCCACCAGCCTTACAGGGATTATTGCCCTGTCCAACGGCCACGATCTATGGAGCAAGATGTGAATAAATTACAGTAAGGTATATCAACGCTCTTCGTATATATTCGTACATCTACGTCAAGAGAAAAGGTGAGAGATTGAGAACGAACGAATTACTGCATGTCTCCCTACTTAGACCGCTCCTCGACGAAGCACTGGACAACCACGAAGCCGCGGGCTCTATATATATCTTCGACAACTTGAGGTAAGCACGGGTATAAGCATGAAGTCAGCACTACCGAGCATCAGGCTGTCTGAAGCTAGTATGGGTGATATGCGCTCTCAGAGGACCTCGGGCCCCAGGCGTGATGGGTTCGTGAGGACTAGAAAAGTCGACGAATAGCTTGTCTATTTCATCCCAAGGGAGGAGCTCCTCCATGAAGGTTTTTGGCTCGGGTCCAAAGTTTATGTCTCGGAGGTGCTTTATATGTGGGCAGGCGAAAGGAACGTGATAGTCAGTCAGTTAGTACATCGCGACGAAATGGAATGAGCGGGATCCATTGTTGGCGGGTTTTTCGAATGAGAGTCAGTAGAGAGGAGCGCTGACAACTTGGAAACTTACTTTCATAGCTGACATCTTAGACCGTGGCATCCTTCTCTCCCGTAAGGTCTCCTCAGGCGTGTTCTCCCGGTGATTTGTACCACTGTCACCCGCGACAGCGTCTGCGTACTTGGCTGCATCCCGTACAGCATGATATGTACTCACGGCCGAGCTACCTATCATCCCCACCGCCAACGCCACCCATGGATGCTCAGCCACCACGCCAGTGCCCCTTCCAACGCCATCCTGCAGTCCAAAGAAGCTGCACAGCCCCAAGAGCAAAAAGACAGACCCGACACCGATGTCACATAGTACAGACGTGAGTGAAACGTAGCCCGTACGGGAAGGGGTGCGGAAGTCGACGACGGTGAGGTGGGAGAGGATGTGTGAGGGTTTGAAGGGGAGATAGCCCAGTGCGTGCATGATCGCTGCGCCTACGCCCGCTACGAGAGAACTGGGCGCGAACATCAAGGCGAAACGCGTGCCTCCCAAGCTCGCTGTTCTTATATAGACGGAAAATATTGAGGTGAGGATGGGTAACGGCGGGACGATGCCATAATGGAGGACGGCGTAGATGGAGTAGAAGGCGAGGCCGACGACGGTTGTGACGCATGCGCGGAGGGCAAAGTGGACTTCAAGGAGGAGGACGAGGGTTAGAGGGAAGGCGATGGTTATGGCGAGGTAGGTGAGTGTGGCGCGCCATAGTCTGGAGAAAAGGGAGCGAAGGGCAGGTTTCTTGCGAGTAGTAGGTGTGTCAGATTCTCTAGTATAGGCTATTGTGCCTATCCCGATGATTCTGTCTATAGGATGATGCTCATCCTCTGAGTCAGACGACGTGGTGGATGTAGAGGACATCGCGGGCAGACGTGATATATGTAGGCGTATGTGGCTATACTAGGCTAACAGTGGTAGAGGTCAGTGCACAAGTTATAAAGCAATGCAGCTCGTACTTACCAGATGGTGGTATTGGCTTACTGAAGGCTCTGTTGACTTGCAACCCTTTGTTCAAACCACGCCTCTTCGTGAACGACGTGGACCCATCGAATGCTTTGTTTGTTAGGCGATGAACGTTGTGTCCAGCTGTTACTACGCGCTTCAGCTCGCTTGTTGATCGGTGTGTGGCGGGCTAATTTGAACTGACGCCCATACTTGAAGCTATGATAGTTTCGTAGTGGCCGTACAGTAATATGTACTTACCTCCAGCTATGACGGTGGAATATCTTAAGGTCTTAATATCTTCCAACTTGATCAAGCACTGTCAGGATAATCATGGTAAGTGTGCGATACTTATTCTTCTCTATGGGCGGACCAGGATGTCTACTAAGTAGTACCTCATTGTCGTTGGCATCTACAGGTACAGGTACTACTGCACAACAAGCCAGGATGCTCGGGAGTCAACTAGTCAACTTCAGCAGTGAGTCGCCGATTTGCTTATACGATATTCCACAACTTGAAGATACAAACATCATACCGGGCTGTCTCTCTCCTTAGCATCAACAGTTGGCAAAACGCCTTCTGCGTTAACTGAAATTGCCAGCTTCTCATCGACGCCTTGAGGACCCACCGCTGCCCCACTTTTACTACCATCTTTCAACGAGAGATTGTACCATGCTCGCAGATATCGCAGGCTGCGCATGACCACATTGCCCGCCACGGTAACAGCCACCGTGCGAAGACGGTACTCGTTGACCTCATCGACTATGTCTCCGGCTCGTCTGTAGTACGCCTGCGCTAAGATGCCGACGTACACGACGATCCCAGGCGTGGCGATGCGCTCAATGATGTGGAGAATGCGCTTCCACCATTTGACCTCGGAGTCATTCTTGCGCGGCTTTTTCTTCGCGAAGGCGGGCAAAGCTTGGCGAGACCCTCGCGGGGGTCGCTTGAACCCGGACCTCGCAAACCAGCGCATACTAGAGATGGTTCCGCCTACGACTCCGGCAAATGCACCGCAGGTCGCCGCTCCAATGAGGGCAGTTCGCAGGAACGCCCACAAAAGAGGTACGAGTGGAGTGGAATACGAGGAGATTATCTGGGCTATTGCGTCGTTGAAAGGCTCAGGCAGGATAGCAAGGGTAGTCATGACCAACGCGCCAGCGAGCGTCGCCCGGACGGCGACGAAGGAGAAGATGCATGTGAAGATGCATCCCAGGAATGTGATAAGGAAGAGGGTTAAGTACAGGACCATGAGGATGCGCTTTTCGAGATTCAGCTCAGGCTCTGCGGCAGTTGAATTGGCATCGTCATGATCGGCCGGGTGGTCAGGAATGACTTCGTTCGGCTCAAGGATAGGAGCGGGGGGAGGCGGTATTTGCGATACGTCTGAGGGGGTTTCTAACGACATTTTATTGTGTCGAATGCTCTGCAGTACTGCTATTCAAGAGTTTAGATGAATATCGCGTGTGGTGTCACTGAGCCGGCTTCCGCACGTACCTCCTGTTCTCCGATGACGATACGGTTTACTAAAACCCAACCAGGATATTCACCGCTGCGTCTATGGTAGCTTGACAGAGGAGAAGTTATGCTAGAACTGGAGCCAAACCCACATGCATATTTAGCACAGAGCCCCGAGCGTTCTGGGATACTGCGATCCGTCAGCTGCCTTTGCCATCACCTAGATATAGAGATGCGCCGACCCACAAACTCTCTCATGCATACAATGCCGTGGACTACGGGCTATGCATAATCATGGTCAAAGGAGATAAGGTTGTCAATGAACTCGTCAGTTCATCAAGTTGCGATGTGACGTTTCTAATACAAAGATATCAGACATCTGACCGAGCCCGGCGCTGCGAGAGGAGTGTTACCTGGGCAAGCTAACACGGGCGAAGATTCGGGGAACGAACTGAAGGCAGCGACGATGGTAGAAGAAATGGCGGGTAGACTGTCACTATTGTCCTACAATTGCAGCAAATAGATCGTGGCCAGTCAGGATCCGACGCAGACTCTTCAAACTCTTACCGCAAGGCCCTAAGACCGTGAGACCCACCTCTACTGTAACGCATGACTAGTGACTGCCCGAAACCGTCCTCCACGTTACACCACAGGATCATTCTCCAGTATCTGCTCCTCAGCAGTACTCTCCACCTTCATCACACGATTCGCGGCCTTAGCGGCCTCTTCAACCAACTTCTTCTCCTCCTTGGCGCGACGCTGCTTCTCTCCTTCAGCCCTCATAATGGCACTCAACAATACCCCTACAATGGCGGCAAGTGCGGGACGAAAATGGTCATGTGGCACCTCGTTTAACTCCCAACCAAAGTATTGCAAGACGATGTAGCCGACAGGCACATTCGCGCTTCCGAGCACGATCCCAGCATAAATCGCCACTCGTTTGTCTCCACGATACTCCCAAGGTGCACTTTTTCTCGAGGATAGATATGGAAGAGATCTTCGAGGTGCAATTTTGCGCAATGCGATCGGTACGTAGCGTTGCGAGAGGTAGACGGCGGCGAAGGTGAGACTTATGGGTGTGCCCAAGATGACTCCGCCCATGAGGTTTGTTGCCAGTATGCCTAGTAGCATCTGCCAGAAGGTCGGCCTGTATTCTAGTGCAGTGCGAGTAACGTATTCCCACAGTGTGAGTAGGCCGAGAGCGAGGAGTGCTCCTTCCGCGGATATACCAAAGCAGTGCCAGTGGTAGATGGAGGCCATGACTATGAACAGCAGCGTGAGGAGGAAAAGGACGACAGAGATGATCTTGTCATAAATGGGTGGGCTTTCGACCGCATCGTTATCGCGTAACGGCACAGTCATTTCTGAAGCCATCATCGACGATGTAAACTAAAACAGACTTAAATAAGCGGGCATAGTGACGGTACGCGTAGCCTGAGGGCAGTTGCACTCACATATCGGCGAAGGGAGGCGAAATATGGGATCGGTGGTACGCTCAGTTGCGTATACTTGTATCTGACGGGTTCTCATGTCACAGCACGAAACCTTCCAGACCAGACCAAGAGTGCAGTTTTGGGCATCCCGACCTATTCAGTATGGACTCTTGGAGAAGCGCCTTAAGCGCCGATCAGGCCGGGTCTGGGAACAAGACGAAAGAACGATCCCCTGCTTATCGATTACAGTATGTCTCGACAGGGACCCTGAGTACACCCCAAAATCGTTGTATATCCGTTCTGCTAATCTGACCCGAAAATGAGTGAAGAGGATTGAGAAGTACATAAGATGTCACGGCATGTGCGGCCTGTAGTGGGATAGCCGCGACATATATTACAGCTTGGTCACTAATCTTCGTACGAGACAACATAGACCTAACTAATGTACCACGAATGATCAGTCGAGCTTCGAACGGATGAGAGAAATCATACCAACATAAAGCATTGTCCTCCGAGTCCAAACGCCGCCGCGTGGCTACTAAAATCCTCTCATTACACCACCGAATCCTTCCTCTCCGATATCTCTTCGCCAGCCTCACGCTTTGCCATTGTAACACTATTCGCAGATTGAGTGGCTTCTTCAGCCGATTTTTTCTCCGCTGCCGCACGGCACGTTCTTTCTCTTCTGACCTCGAAAGCGGT
This sequence comes from Irpex sp. Y119-03, assembly GCA_037042295.1. Classification (NCBI taxonomy): domain Eukaryota; kingdom Fungi; phylum Basidiomycota; class Agaricomycetes; order Polyporales; family Irpicaceae; genus Irpex; species Irpex sp. Y119-03. Next base: position 11,897 of record JAXQKB010000057.1, read on the forward strand.
ACCCAACAGTGCCCCCAACGTCCCTATGAGAACCGGACGGGTAGGGTCAGTGGGTATCTCTTTGATCTCCCAGCCAAAGTATTGCACGGCGAGCCAGCCGATAGGCACCGTCGCACTTCCAACCACGATGCCAACACAGACCACTATAGGCTTATCGCCACGATATTCCCAAGAAGCACTTCTTCTATCGTAGGCTATGTATGGAAGAGTCCTTTGAGGTCCGAGCTTGCTCACACCAAGTGGTATGCAGCGTTGCGAGAGGCGGGTCGTGGCAAAGGCTAGACCTGTAAGTGTACCGAGGACGATCCCTCCGATCATATTTGTCGTTTGTGTATCCATTAACGATCGCAAGAAGGATGGCGCGTCCTCTGGAATAGTACGAGTCAGGTACTCCCAGAGAGTGAGTGCAGGGACGCCAAAAACCAGTCCTCGTGTGCCCAAGAATAAGCAGGCGAATATAAACATTACGGCCATGAAGGGAGGCGTGACAAGGAAGAGGGCGATAGAGATGATTTTGTCGTAGAGGCTGAATGCCCCGGTGGTGTCGTTGGTAGCATCGTCCTGATGAAGCGGCAGCCGCGGTTGTGTTTCTGAACTCATTCTCAATATATAAACCGAAATTAGCTCAGACAAGCGATGGTATCTTATACGGCGGTAGCACTCACCTGACAGGGAAGAGAGGGTATTGTGGGATCAGGGCCTCGCTCACTTGCCCCTTATATATCTCACGGGTGTACTCTGCTGCAAACCTTCTCCATATCAGGAGCGCAGTCGGCGACACGTGCCATATTTAACTGGGTGGCTATATTCAACACAATAGGTTGAAGCTGACGCCACGAACCTTGCTCCACGAGTATCAGCCGGCAGTGCGGCAGTGCCTGAGTAGATACTCATACCCCGCATCGCACCTTTCGCACAGTAGGACATTAGACAACTCCACACACAAAGATAAAGTCCACGCATCGTTAGCTCCACGGCCATTCACAGATAAAATGAATGTAAATGACTTGCCAACTGCAGAATCGTGATCGCCCTCCTTGACTTCCGAGGAGAACACGACAGCCGATCGTTTGTTGTTGCGTCAAACTACACGGTGTATAACTTGTTAGAACGAGTGCTTCCACGGCACTCGTTATCGTATTCTTCTGAACATCTACTAGTACGAGGCTCTGGTCAGCACTGACAAAGGTGTGCAAGGCTTCAAGAACATACTATTGACGCCGTGGCAGGGAGTACCGGGAACCCCGTTCTTGAACTCTCTCCACAGCCCGTTTATATAGGACGTGTGCCGTAGTAGCTTACGCTCGAGATATTGTTTTGACCGTGCACCCGATCTTTAGTACAGCGCGGGGGGTGTAACATCGTTTGACCCATGGCATATATTGCTTGAGTCGTAACTTTCGTACAACGACGCAACAAACCTACCCACGGCGACGAAATTCAGGTCAGTATCAAGAACTGAGGAAGAATTAAATGGTCACACGAACCTAGAGCACTGCCATCCGGTCCCTTTATCAGACCATTGAAGTGTTGCTTTCCATCTCTGCTCCTGCCGTCCACCGTGCCATGACCACCTTATTCTCAGCCTCAGCGGCATCTTCAGCTAACTTCCTCTCTGCCTTGGCCCTGGCAGCCCTATCTCTCAGAGCTTCCACGATAGTACCGCATACTGCACCCAAACTCGCAATCTGGAAGGGACGGGTGGGGTCACTCGGCCATGCCTTGCCAGTCTCCCACCCGAAACAGCGCATAGCAAGATATAGCGCAGGCACTGCGGCGCTGCCAACGAAAACCCCGGCACAGATGACCGACGGTTTGTCACCCCGGTATTGCCATGAAGTCGCTGGTTCCCTTGCGGAAGACATATCAGGAAGGATTCTTTGAGGCCCAAGGTTCGTCGGTGAATATCGTATCAAGAGACAGCGGGTGGAGAGAACGAGACCTATGACAATGCCGAGGATATCGGCACCGAAAATACATATCTCGACAGTGCCAAAAAGAGTACGCCAAAAGGACGGCGCAAACTCAGGGACGGTATGGGTTACGTTTTCCCAGAGTGTGATGACGATAAAACCGAGAGGTATGCCACGTAAAGCCAGTATGTCGCAGACAAACATGGTCATGATGACAGGGGCGAGGGCGAAGAGGCCGATGGAGATGAATTTGTTGTATACCCTGGGCGGGCTGCTAGCGTCATCATTGTGTAAAGGCAGTCGCGATTGAACCTTTGTGGTCATTATCTAGAGCGCAGACCATGATATGTTTAGTTCGATGATCATTCTGCAGAAGGCTGTTACACTCACGTATAAGTGAAAGGAGGGAGCTGCAGGATCACAACCCTGATCAACTGCGACGGCCTTTGAGCTCCCGGGTGTACTCGGCCCCAAACGATACATATCCGGACGACGAAGCACAGCCGGATAGCTTGTGGGATGTTCATGTCTGTAAAACGGACCGGACATGCGAGCACATCAGCCTCGGAGCTTGTGGATGCAATCTGCGCTGAGAGCTGGCCCAAGGTTGGCCCCTCATGGAATTCATTTAGTAACTTAGAAATACCTTGTTGTGGTACAGAGAACTGTACATAGACATAGGAAATGGGAGTGGTATGTCGCATATTAGTAAGTGACAGTGAACAGCGAGTTAGACTGTACGTTAGAGTAAAAGTGATCCATCGTCAGAGCGAACAAGTCCAGATAGGCACAGCATACACTCAGCGTCAGTTACGCAGAGACATCTTCCAGACGAGATAAGTTCATAATACCCCGGCTAAACCCAGTCGCCACTGCTGCAAACCCGCCTTCCTTCACTTCCGATAAGAAAACGTCATGTTGGTCGGCCAATCGCTCGTTGTTGCGACGAATTTCACGAATCATACTGTGCGAGCGAGCACAGCTGCGGCACTCGTTATCGTGTTCTCCCAGACAGCTATTGTCATAGCGCTCAGTACCAAATAAATGGCATAGTTTGCGCAGGACATACCGTTGATGATAGCTGTGATTGCACATGAAATGAATGCTTGGGAGGTCTAGCTGTCCTCCACAAGCAGCGCACTGCGTGTTGTGGAAGATGATAGAATGCTCGGTGTCTTCCAAGCTCTCCACGGCTCGCAACTTCGCAGCAGTCTCTGAGCGGTAGGAGTTGATCAATTTTTGATCCTATTTTGTGCCCTATCAGCCCACGCATATTTTACTCCATACTGGGGTGCACTTACCGTCTCAATCTCTTCACGAGCCGTCTTGATACGTGACATCAGCCACTGCTTAACCAGTCCAACGCTCGCGACGTTGTTTCGGCTTAGCACCTGAACTACGGTTAACGGTGGCATGATCTTCTCCTGTTCAATGTGCTCCAAGATCCTGGTCAGATCGGTTGTATGCCGCGATAGTAGTTCTGGCGTAGACGTCAAGAACCGCAGGACCAAAGGATACAAATGAGGATGTTCTGGGCCATATCGGTCCAGGCAGGCGACAACGTCAGACGAGGCTTTCGAAAAAGGCTTCTCCTTGTGGATATCCATGTAAAAGCGGAGGACATCCTCGTACATGCCCGTTTTCTCCCACAACAGAACGAGACCGGGGGTATACTCCCGCGTCGAGCAGAGGATAAGAGCATGTGTTGGGTCGTAAGGTAGGTCCTCTCGTTTCAATAGCCGCAGAGCTTTCTCGAGCCCGCCCTGTTCAGAGTGCGGCTTGGAGAGATACAGCTCCAAAAGTGTGTTCCATAGCGCGATTTGCTCTTGTCGCTCTACTTCTGGGTCGGCATCTGGATCGGATTCGACGATGGTAGGAACAGAGTCGCTGGGAGAGAGGCTCTGACCCCATCGACGCGCCGCGACCGTCTCAAGGAAATGCAGAAACTGGTCTTGGTGGTCAATGAAGTGAGCGAAGTATATTCTCGGGGAAGGGCGCTTGATAGGATTGGACTTCGAACGATGTAACGTAGGTGTTGCACTGCGGGATGGCAAAGAGGTTGTCGGTGTCTCTGCGCCAGAGACACTAGCCGTGGACGTTTCCTTTCGTGCGGGCTTGTCTGTTGGTTTGACAGTAGTGGTGGCGGAGGCAGGTGAGGGGGGTACTACGTCGGTTCCAGCGCCGACCCTGTTCAAGGCCAGATATGATAGATACGAAGGCCCTGACGTGCTAGCTTGCCGGGTAGGAGGCGGTCGCGACTCTTCTTCGTCCGTGGTGCTGAGGGGAGAAAGGCTCGTACACAGATCGATTAGTAGAGTCGTAGTCTCGCTAGGTAGGTTCTCAAGGAGAGCACGACCATATCTAGCTAGATTATTCTCTGCCTGAAACAAACAATGATGAAGTGCTGCGTTTGGAATGTAGGCATAGACCCCTTACCACTTCAGATCCTAGCCGACGGAGATAGGCAAGAGCATCCTTATAATTCCCGGCGTCTTCAATCTGTATTTGCAAGTAGTCTTCGTGCCGGTCATATTTCTTCGCAAGATACGATGCATGATCAAAGTACCCAGCCTGACGACATACTCTAATAGCTGTATCCAGATCGAAGGGTAAATCCTCGGTTTCACCATCGCCACTTGTGCGCCTAGACTCCGTCTTGATGAAGCTGTCGAGCCGTGCCACGTCCTTCAACTTCGTATAAGTGTTGAGAAGAAGCGTCGTGTGGTCAGAGTTGGCTAGGCCAAGGTTGTGCAACTCTTGTAGATATGTCACTAGATCGTGTATACGTTGCGCATCGAGGAACTACGGACACAAAATCTTGAGTAAGGTGACCTTGATCAGCGCAAGACGACTCACCTTGCGAATGACATAACTTGGCTGAACATAACCGATAGTCTGTATGAACTGCTGGATAGCAGCTTCATATTCTCCTTTGGCGTACAGATGGTCACCATAACGCTTATGTATATCGGCAACACTGGCATCGTCTAAGCCCTGGGTCTTGGCGATATCCAGAGCAAGGGTATACCACGATCGCCTGTATAACAAATCCAGCTTCTCCGACATCGGTTTCTCCGCTAAATGAAGGAGCTACGAGGGGATGAGTCGAATGCTCATATTGCAATGACGAAATATACCTTGCCGTCATTAGACACTAAGTATATCCGACGCCCAACAGAAAATACGTGTCGGATGCCCTCCGGGTGAGTGTTAGAGTATGCCACAATCTTATTCTCCAGGTCGAAGAGTACCACCTTCGTGATGTCCGACTTGGGCTCAGCATTCCTCGCAACAAAGTTTCGAACGGTGGCAGAAGGGGCGGACGCAGAAGGGGTGAAAGGAGGAGAGACTATGGCGAGGTAATTGAGATGTGTATGAACGAAAGATTTGAATCCTGTGGAACGCTTAGTTTGTATGATACAAATGCAAGAAAACATTCGCAACTCACCTTCGTAAGCATAGCATGTGCCACGTCCTTCCGTGCTGTAAGTGTAAATTGCTTCATCTTTGGCGATGACCAAGCTTCGCGCGCGCCAGTCCATAGCGGCACATCCAAGATCGCAACCGACTTCGTCTAGTTCTGTCGGCGCACCACCACTGCCTTTACCTGATGCCTGGTACGTTAAGACATGGCTAATTGTGACGATGAACAGATAGACATTCGGACTATCTTCAGTGGGTTCACGGAAACCAAGACCGGTAATCGGATCTGTACTGCCTTCCAGTATAGCGCGAGGTTTTGGCAGCGCAGTCAATGTTGTTGAACCCGAAAATATCGACTGATCAAGGTGCCGGTATAAGAGCACGGTGCCATCTGCGAGACCGATTGCCAGATATGCTAATGATGCTGATAACGCAGCCGTTGATACCTAACACACGTCTGAGCAAACACAGAGCAAAGGTTGAAGGTGGGTGCTCACGGGGTGAGGTCGATTGCCCACTTGCACCTTGGTAGAACGCAGTAGAACTGGAGCACCCGTCTTCTTCTCAATGGTGTGCAAATCCCATACTTTGAGAAACGGGTGCCTTATTGTGTCTTCTTCCTGATGATCATCAGCTGGTGCATATTCGTAGCTGACGGGTACTCACACCCAGCGACACCAGAATTCCGTTCCGTTCCACCATATGCGTGACGCGACCTCCCGTGTGTGCAACCCAACTCCTGGCAGTCTCGAAGTCGTCGTTCAATATGAATACGCTCCCATGTATATCTGCAACAAGTGTACCAAAGTCCGTCGAGGTGATGCAAGATATCTCAGGAGATTTCTGCAGGAAAGGTTGCTATGAGTGCACGCTTTAAGCTCACACACACTACGGGCCATACCTTGAATATCTCAGGAGAGTTGGCCAAATCATGAACATCTTTAACCGTAGAGACGTCGAAGAAGGTGAATTGCCTTTGCTAATACCCCACATCAGTCTTCAGCACGCGTGTGTTTCCTGGGTTGTGTTCCACTCACCGCGGAGGCAATGGGCCCGTTTCCAGAGTTGACCGGTAGTGCTGCTGCCATGGCTCGTCACATGCAATACTATTCAATATTCCTCACAGGTCAATGAAGCGTAGACGACAACAAGGCGACTGCTGCGCTCCGAGGATATCGTGGTGTGAGGTTGAGGCAAGTGCACGTGCACGCGAGTGTGGATGTGAGCTGGCGCTTATTTGGCGAAATGACACTTACATCGCTACACCCATGTCGATTTCTATGCCTCATCACTCATAGCCTTTCGACTGGCTAGGTTGAAGTTGGTGTTGTTGCTCCTGAATCTATCCTTGCAACGAGGTCACAACCTGGACGCGCTGGAGTGTAGTGGTTTGGAGCTAGGAACCTATTGCAGACCACTGGAATATCTGTAGAAGTCACTAAATCCAGGTATCTCGGCCACGTTGTATATCAGACTTCTGAATACGAGCCTCTCAACTTGAAATCTGCTCAGGCATACTGTAGCGAGGGCCCGAGAAAAAGGTGTACGATGAGCGATAAGGTCTACCAAATTGCAGGAGTCGAGGAATTCACTGCCCTCCCTTTGCACGTCTCAGTTGTCAACGTGAAGTTTACTGATGTGGTTTAATCTGCAATAAAGATGATGATTCGGTAGTCGTATACAAACACGCGAATTTTGCGTGGCCACCGCCATTAGATTGTACGCCGGGGTAGTATCAGCAGGACTATCTAATAGCAAATGTTGCTGATAACTGATCCCTATCTAATGCAGATCAGACTCAGGGATAGGTCTCGAAACTAAAATCGGATCCTGTGTCTCAAAGAAATTCGAGAAGGATGCAATTACAACGAGCTCTTTACCCCGTTGTACGTACAAATTTCCGCTAGAACTTCCTTGAGGCTTACTCATGTTTATGTTCACTCAGGGTACAGCTTATTGCTCTTGATTCTTAGAAGAGATGTTCCGCTTGAAGCCGTAGTGGCTTTTCCCACTTCACACATCCCAAATCATCTGTGGTGTGGCACCGAATAGCGAGTGCACTCAATCATGCGCTGAGCCTAGCCTCTAATGTGGGGAGTAAGAGAATCATGTCTCATTCCTGTACAAGCCCGCGACTTCTCAGGCACGTATAAGCCGCTGGTGGGACGGCGTGCGTGGTGACTGGTCGCATCAGACGGATTTCAGGGTACGTTTCCTGTTCGTATAATGCGCCATGCAGAGGAATCATTGCTCATAAAGGGTTGATCCTCCCATGGGGCAATAGAATACTCGCTGACCACGCATGGCCGAAGATGTCAAACGCCTGAATCCCGGTCTACGAAACTCGGCCACTCGGACATGTGCTTTACATAGCGTGGAACCCTAAGTTATAAACGCGCTCCTCAAGCTTAAAAGGCGTCGCCACATCCAGGCAAAGTCACACTCCCACCCTTCTCCCTTTCACACTACACCATGGTTCAGACTTGGACTCAGGACTTCGACACACCCTTGTTCAAGGGTAAGGTCACAGTGAAGACTGGCCTCTTCATCAATAACGAATGGGTCGATGGATCTGGAAGCAGTCGAATCGAGTAAGTACATCCCGACCCTCGCCTGTATCGTGAGGTTGTGCTGACGTTTGTAACTAGCGCTATCGATCCCAGTATGCCAATCTGTTTCACTTCAAGTAGTAAGATGAGGACTAAGATTCTGTTTTACAGCTTCAGGAGAGGTCATCACAACAATCACCGATGCCACTGCGAAGGATGTCGACGATGCCGTTCAGGCAGCAAAGAAAGCATTCTACACTACCTGGGGCACCAAAGTAGCCGCGTCCGAGCGCGGTCGCTTGCTCAACAAACTTGCTGATCTGGTCGAGCGAGATGCGGACAAAATTGCTGCAATCGAAGCCAGAGATGCAGGTGCAGTACAGAGAGCCTTTTTCCAATATCGATCACGACGCTAACACTTATCCCATAGGCAAATTCTTCCCGCACGCACGGCATATGGACCTGGTCAACGTGATAAACACGCTGAGATACTATGCTGGATGGGCAGACAAGAGTACAGGAGAGACTATTGAGGTAAGAACTCGGTCTGTGTCCATCTCATCAAGGTCTAACAATGCACCCTCCTATCAGACCAACGATGCCAAGTTTGCGTACACTCGCCATGAGCCCATTGGCGTCGTCGTAAGTGCCAATTCCTGCGGACACGGTCTCATCACGGAGTTTGACGTTTTGACAGGGTGCAATTGTACCATGGAACTTCCCGAGTAGGTTCTCATTTGGTTGAAAGTTTCCGTTAAGCTGACGTTCTGCTCAGTAATGATCTCAGGCTGGAAGATCGGTCCTGCCCTCGCTACGGGAAACTCACTGATCATCAAACCATCTGAAGTCACCTCCTTGAGTTTGCTCTATTTCGCAGATCTCGTCAAGGAGGCAGGCTTCCCCGCCGGCGCCTTCAACGTTATCACAGGCAATGGCAGAACCGCTGGTCAGGCTCTTGCGGAACATGACGATGTCCGCAAAGTATCCTTCACCGGCAGCACTCTCACTGGACGCCGAGTCCTGGAGACTTCGGCCAAGACCAACCTCAAGAGAGTGACTCTCGAGCTTGGTGGCAAGACCGCGTCTGTAATCTTCGACGACGCTGACCTCGAACAAGCTGTTAAGTGGACTTCTCTCGGTATCTTGTGAGCACCCGTGTCGAAATCCCTGTATTGTGTTGATTCTGACTCTTGAACAGCTTCCACAGTGGACAGATGTGCACTGCAGGTTCTCGTATCTTCGTTCATTCGAAAGTTTATGATGACTTCGTGAAGGGCCTTGCTGCAGCAGCTCAAACCGCCAAAGGTGGTACTGGTTTTGACCCAAACACTACCTCTGGTCCAGTCGTTTCAGAGGCGCAATTCGAGGTAGGCGTACTGTACTACCTATCCTCTACATTCTGTCGCTCACGTTTGTTCAAAGCGTGTCTTGGGTTACATCAAAGCCGGGAAAGAGTCAGGTGCAACCATCGTCGCCGGTGGCGAGCGCATAGGTGATAAGGGCTACTACATTCAACCGACTATCTTTGCGAACGCTAAGCCCGACGCGAAGATTGTTCGAGAGGAGATTTTCGGTCCTGTCGCTGTCATTGCCAAGTTCGACACGGATGAGGAGGCCCTCCAGCTAGCTAACGACTCTACCTACGGTCTCTCTACCAATGTCTTCACCTCTAACCTCAACCGTGCCATCAACTTCGCCAACAAGGCCGAGTCCGGCAGTGTCTATGTGAGGCTCCCTTCCCATACTCGATATTATATGAGCTAATCACTCTCGCAGGTTAACACAGCATCATTCCCTGACGTTCAGCATGCCTTCGGAGGCTTCAAGCAATCTGGGTTCGGAAAAGACCTGGGCAAATATGCCCTCGAAGCGTACGTAAACACTTGCTCTTATACCTTCCAGTGCATTAATATACAGCCTTGCAGCTACACCCAGGTCAAGGCCGTCCACATCAACCTCGGAAACAAGGCATAAGGAGACAGCCACTGTCCACTATTTGTCTGGCATAGCTACTCAAAAACAATCTGTACTGTTATTCGCTTGTAACGCAATCAATCTGGATTCTTTTATCATGATAGCTGTGAACGTGTGCTACCTACAATAGAGCTTGATTTACTGTGAGAATAATACAGAGAGGTAGGCTACCTGTGCGAAGGTAAATGGACGCAAGGAAGCCAGGCGCCTCTCTTTCACATTCCTCCAATCAAAGCGTGGGCCTTGCCGAAGGCGGCTGCAAATCCATTCAGCGCTAAACTTAATAGTGACGTTCTTCCGCATAAGGCCATCACAAGTTCAGCAGAGGCCCTCACTGGCAAAACACTGGTACTTCAGAGTATTACCAGAACAGTTACCTTCTACCAAGTCAGTTCAGGTCCATTTGCATTAAAATGCAGCAATTTCCATGGCTCAGGTTTGCGTTCTTCTCAACTGGCCGTAAGTATGACAAGTCTCGCTCCTATACCGTCCGCATGGTACGCTTCATGTACTGACATCTCCCATTCTGCTTGCAGTCGTAGGTGTTGGATATATGGTCATGCGAGGTAAACAGTCCGATGTATCACTAGCCTTCGCAGCTGACTTGATTATCTAGCCACCGTACCAACGCCTGAACAAACCTACGCTGTAAGCCACCGCACTCTTTGCTCTGTATACTCATTCAATTCGCTCATGAAATCACACATAGGCCATGTCTCCGGACCTACGACGGAAAGTGGATGCTAATAGAGCAGCTCGTCTAGCCCGGGAAGCTGCTACACGGCAACAAGCGGAAGCACAGGTAGGCATGACCCGACTCTGTTTGCAAGAGCACGGATACTGAACTGCCTTTCTCTGCTCTCAAGTTGAACGACCCAGATGCACAAAAACCGGTATGGGCAGAAGCTAGTAGGCGGTGATAGTGAATTCCGGCGGATGTTCCTTTTCTCTGTACTTTACTACGCATGTTATAATCGAACGGAAATGATTGGCTCTCTACGTTGAATATACACTACTCCCTATTCCGATACTCTGTAGCCGTCACAAACTGCATAGTCTGCAACAAATACAGTCGTTTTTGCACACTGCTTTGTACCCTTGAGAGCACAGACTGTGTAGCAATATTGCTCATGATTTCCATACGACACACGCACACTGCACGTAAGTGAGAGAAAGAATATGCTTATGCTTCTACACCGTAGGGACAGAGATAACAACACAGCAAAAGACGAGTGAGAAGAGACGTAGTGCTACAATACGGTGCATACAGACATAACAAGATCATAACAAAACGATCTACCGGATACCGGCAGTAGCTTTTTGGAGGGCCCGCTTGATGCCCAACTGCGCCTTCCTGAGCTCGTCAGCAGACGAATCCTCGATCTCGAGCTTCTCGAGGGCACGAGCAAGCTCAGCCTCGACCTGAGACTTGGCACCACGCTTGAGCTTGAGGGAGAGCTCGGGGCTGGTGATGGTATTCTCGACCTGATGGATGTAAGCCTCGAGGTCGGACTTGGCCTCGTGACGAGCGGAGAAGTCCTTGTCAGCCTGCTTGAACTGCTCGGCGTCCTTGATCATCTGCTCAATCTCAGCGGATGAGAGACGGCCGACGGAGTTAGTGATGCTGATCTGAGCCTTGCGGCCAGAAGCACGGTCGAGAGCGGTGACCTTGAGGAGACCGTTGGCATCGACCTCGAAGGTGGTGACAAGCTCGGCCTGACCACGGGGCATAGGAGGAATGCCGTTGAGCTCGAACTCTCCGAGGAGTCGGTTGTCGCGGCATTGCGTGCGCTCACCCTCGTACACGGGGAAAGTGACGGTCGTCTGGTTATCCTCGACGGTGGTGAAGGTTCGGGACTTGTTGGTGGGGATGGGGGTGTTACGAGGGACGACGACACCGAAGATGTCACCCTGCATAGCAACACCGAGGGAGAGAGGAGCGACATCGAGGAGGAGGAGATCAGCGGTCTTGTCAGAGGTCTGGCCAGTGAGGACAGCAGCCTGGACAGCGGCACCGTAAGCAACAGCCTCATCAGGGTTGATGGACTTGTTGAGTTGACGGCCGCCGAAGAATTCTGAGACAAGGGACTGAACCTTGGGGATACGAGTGGAACCACCGACAAGCACGATGTCGTCAACCTTGTCGCGGGGGATCTTAGAGTCCTTCAGGACACGCTCGACGGGGTCGATGGTGGACTTGAAGAGAGCAGCGTTGATCTCCTCGAAACGAGCACGGGTGATGCTGGCAGAGAAGTCCTCACCCTGGAAGAGCGAGTCGACCTCAACGGTGGTCTGAGTGACGCTGGAGAGTGTCCTCTTGGCACGCTCACAAGCGCTGCGAAGACGACGGATGGCACGGGGATCCTCAGAGATGTCGTGGCCGGTCTTCTTCTGGAAATCCTTCTTGAAGTGTTCCAAGAGGTTGTTGTCGAAGTCCTCACCACCAAGATGGGTGTCACCAGCAGTGGCTTTGACAGCGAAGACACCACCAGTGATGCTAAGCAGGGAGACATCGAAAGTTCCTCCACCCAAATCGAAGATGAGAACGTGCTTCTCCTGGGCAGACTTGGAGTCAAGACCGTAGGCGATAGCGGCGGCGGTGGGCTCGTTGATGATACGGAGAACCTCGAGTCCAGCGATAGAGCCAGCATCCTTGGTAGCCAGACGCTGGGAATCGTTGAAGTAGGCAGGGACACTGAAAATATCATGAGTACGCGCGATTTCTGAATGTTATTTTTCGACTAACGTGACGACAGCCTTCTTGACCTCCTTGCCAAGCTTGGCCTCAGAGATTTCCTTCATCTTCAACAGAACCATGGAAGAAATTTCCTGAGGAGTGAAGGTCTTTTCCTCGCCGAGGTAGTCAACCTTGATCAAAGGAGATCCGTCCTTGTCGACGACCTGGAAAGGCCAGTGCTGGATATCCTGTGATGCAATACATGTCAGCAAACGCGCACAGTCTCAAATTTTTCGTACGATCAACGGACCTTCTTGACATCGGGGTCACTGTAGAGAGATTAGCATTTAATTCACGTTACACCGAAGAAATGCAGAAACGCACTCATAACGGCGACCGATGAGACGCTTAGCGTCGAAGACGGTGTTGCGAGGGTTCATCGCTGCCTGGTTCTTGGCAGCATCACCGATCAAACGCTCCTCGGCCGAGAAAGCGACATAGGAAGGTGTTGTACGGTTACCCTCTGCATGTTTCTCGTTAGATTGGGAGCAGATATTGTATCTGAGAAACACTCACGGTCGTTGGCAATGATTTCGACACGGTCGTTTTGCCAAACACCGACGCAACTGGAGAACTCATTTCAGTCCTGTTTCGAGCGTTATCAAGCGTTATCGACGTTGTACTCACGAGTAGGTGGTACCAAGATCGATACCGACAGCGCCTTCGTACACGTCCTCCATTTTTTTGAGTAAAGGAAAGAGAGATAAAAGGGAGAGGAAGAAGGGAGGTGGTGGTGGTGGATGCTGGGGAACTCGCGACGAGAAAAACTTGAAAATCGATTGACGGCGCTGAGGTAAGCAGGAATTTCCATATGCAGTAGACGCCTGCGCGCTTGACAGTTCTGCAGCGTGCCTCCATGTCCAGCCATTCTCTCCGACAGTCCTCGAAGGCCGCCGCCCGATGTGCGCGACAGCTACGACGGCCCCAAGCCACCTTCAATGGCGCTAGACACATGTCACAGGCGGCGGGTAACCGCCCACCGCTGAGTGAGGAGGAATGGAAGGACTTGCAGGATGAACGCAGCGGTTTCAAGACTTTCAGTACGACACGTCTTAATTAATTCGCAGACATATTCATTAACATTGTGTTCGATGAATCTAGTGGACACTTTCTCTCAGTATGGGTCTACACAGACTCGCGAGAACACCTTCCAGCCACATCATACCCTTCACCGACCCGTCGCACCTACTCAAATTACACTTTCTGCCTTAATGGCGGCGGGCGCACATCTCGGTCACTCGAAATCTCTCATGAATCCCAACTTCACCCCATATGCGTACGGTATCCGAGCAGGCATTACTGTCATCGACATGGACCATACACTGCCTCTGCTCCGACGAGCAGCGAAGGTCGTACGAGGAGTGGCATCCAACGGCGGTAGTATCGTCTTTGTCGGGACAACACCTGAACTAGCCACCGTGGTTCATAAGGCAGCTGAGCGAGTTGGAGAGACCGGGTACCATGTGGGTAGCAAGTGGCTTCCGGGAACTCTGACAAACAGACTCGCGATGTTCGGAGCCAGCACCGTCCAAAACGTACAAGTCACACCCGACCTCGTAATATTCCTTAATCCTCTGGCCAACTTGCACGCCATTCGAGAATGCGCACAGAACCACATCCCTACCATTGCTATCGTCGATTCTAATGTGGACCCTCGTGTGGTTATGTACCCGATACCCGCGAACGACGAAAGCGTGAAGACGGCGGAACTTATTGCTGGAGTGCTCAGTGTGGCAGGACGGGAGGGTGCGGAAATCAAAAAGGAGGAAGAGGCCAAAAGGAACGAGCGAGCGAAGTTCGTCGCGCGGATGGCTGTTCCACGGGGTTCTCGCAGGGAGTCTGGCAGAGCTTCGACATCATAGATTGCATACACTACATTACTATTATCTCTAATATCATACGCTCCCGGTCGCATTTTGGATGTCGTACCAGTATTCTGCAGAAATGTGTGAGTATGGATACCGAAGACAGTATCTTGAACGCTTACTTTCGGCACTTTCCAACGCCCGTACATTACCTCCTAGCTTGTTGATAGTCTCAACGTACTCGTCTTCCTCTACACTGTCGAACACTATTCCGCCTCCTGCCTGAAGGTACGCAACTCCATCCTTGAACGTCATCGTACGAATAGCTATGCATGTGTCCATCTCGTCTTCCGCGAAGTCGAAACGGCCAACTGCTCCAGCATAGACTCCTCGTCTATCCTGCTCGAGGTCGTATACCAATTCAATAGCCTTGATCTTTGGTGCTCCAGACACAGTCCCGGCTGGGAATATCGATCTGAAAGCATCGAACCTTGAGACAACCTGTGTCAGTTTACTGTAACGCGGCCTGATGTAGCTCATTCCATACCTGTTTTTATCCTCTCGAAGTATACCAGAGACTTGCGATGTCAAGTGAATGACGTGACTGAATCGTTCGAGACGCATAAGATGGTCTACTTTTACCGTCTTCGGCTGACATACTCTGTTGACGTCGTTACGGGCCAGATCGACCAACATAATATGCTCTGCTCGGTCTTTTTCAGACTTTAACAGTTCAGCACCGAGTCGTTCGTCCTCTACAACACACAACGTTCAGCAAGAGAGCTAGCAATGCAATAGACATGTCATTACCTTCTACCGTCTTCCCTCTCCTGACCGTTCCAGCAATTGCGTGGTTGAATACCTGATTCTTCGTCACCTTGCAGAGTGTCTCCGGACTCGCTCCGACGATCTGCAGGTCCCCACAGTCAAGATAGAACATGTACGGACTTGGGTTGATCCGTCGCAAGTGTCGATACGCGTTAAACGGGTGGAGGGACGTAGGACGAGCAAGACGTTGGGAAGGTACGGCTTGAATGATGTCGCCTGCCACGATATGCTCCTTCAGAGAGGTCACAAACCCTTCATAGCCTTCTCTGCCGACGTTGGAAACTGCCTGATGACCGAGAGTGATTGGTGGTTGCGGCACTTCCGTGAGAGTCGGACTAAGGATAAGCTTTGCCAGCCTGCGGGCCTTGGTAACTGCTGTTTGGTATATGAAGGACAGGTTCGCAGGGGCGGTGTTATCGGGGCAGAAGAGATGTGAAACGCACTTCACGGTCTGGAATAGGTGATCGTATATGAGGAGAGAGTCCACCAGCATGAAGACAGCCTCGGGGACCCCTAGTGTGTCTTTCGTGGTGCGTGCAGTTTTCGGTTCGAAATGCTGGATACAATCGTATGCGACATAGCCGATAGCTCCTCCAGTGAATGTGGGGATCTCGGGGATTTTGATATATCGGTGAATGGCCAGCTCCTTCTGAAGAGGAACGGTGGGGTCTCCTTTTATATGCTCGTTAGGACCTGTCTTGATGACCTTGAACGGATCTCAAAGGAGGTGGGGTAAATTGACTGGAAAGAGATTACATCAGTATAAGGACTCACCAGCACCGATGAAGCTGTAGCGTCCGAGATTCTCTCCACTTTCCACAGACTCCAGCAAAAAGCTGTACTTGGAATCCTTCGCTATCTTTAGGTATGCCGTACATGGCGTGAGCAATTCACCAGGTAGCTCGACATAAACTGGGATGCAATTTCCCCGTTTCTCCTTAACGATGAGCTGCTCGACGGTTGCGAGTGAGGGATACGCTGGAAGTTTCTGAGAGGTCGTCAACAAACTCTGAACGGTCGTTTGTTTGACATTACATACCTGTGCGTCCATGAAGGAGGATGAGGGAGAAGAGGAAGATGTGCGACTTCTGACTCGCCGTGCGCTACATCTTCGGGCTCAGTGGTAAATACTTACAAGCGGCCTCAAACGACATCATATCGCCGAAATATGTTTGTAAACATCCATCTAAGCCATCTTGTTACGATCTAACCGGTCAAGTCATATTAGGGTCTGAGATGTGCTTCTCACCGCTCTGAACGGTGTTGAGATGAGATAGTCGCAGTGACCGCCACTAGCCGCCCAGCACTTTCATCTTGCCGCCATGATCACACCGCGCTTTTCCTGCAGTCAGACGGAGACCTCGGTAGTTGTCTCGGTATACTGTCCATCTGTCAGAGTACGTTATACGAAAGGGTCGTGATCCGTGATATATGCTGATAGTTCTCCTTTGGAAGTAGGCCTCTGATGTCGAAATTAACGTGGACGACACCCTATTTACTCTACACATAAACCCGTATTTTCTGCGTCTCAACTTTACGCATGCTTTGCAGGACGACGACGATGCATCGTCCGCACGCTATGATGCCAGCTCTGGGTATCTCACGGTGTCTCTGACGAAGGCGGTTCGCGGCCAAAACTTTGAAGACCTGGATCTGCTCGCGAAGTTACTTGCTCCTAGGAAGTCGGAACGCACAGAGCAGACCCCCGTTATCGAGGTGCTCGATACTCAGGAAACTGTGTCGGAAGAAGATGAACTTGTTGCGCGTACCGAGGGGTTGTCTGTTGTCGACCAAGAAATCTTCGAAGGTACCTGACATCCATTTTGTCTCTCTGCGAAGGGGTCTAATCCGAACTCTAGCGGCGGAAAATGATTGGCAACTCAAGCAAGAAGTCCCGACGGAACAGCCATTGAAAACGTCAGCAAGGCAGCCGTATGGATTCCTTAACCTCTACACAGGGTGTTTCCAACACGTTGAACACACCGAAAACGAGGTGAACGAGCTTGGTGCTGAAGCTGAGACAAGTCGTCCTTCCGAGCGGAGACAAAAGCGAGTTAAGCACGAGAACGAGAAGTTCGACGAGGAGCATTACATGTCCGTGTCGCTGATCTTCTACATCGTGTGAAAGCTGACCAAGTATTACAGCGCAGATTTTGCTGACGATGAATATATTGTCGATTTATGTCGATGGAAGCATCCATTCACGACCCTCGAGCCGGACTGGTCGTATACTGAAGAGGAGAAGCTGACAATGCTTAAACTCCCTCGCAAAGAATGTTCGTATACACTTCAGTCAATTGTCTGATTACGGTTGACTAATTCAAGCTAGATCTTGCTTCCTCTGCGCAGACTCGCCATCTTTATCTCACTCTGCTTACCTTGTTGTTTGCCTATGCATACGACTCGCGTACAAACCAAAAGGATCCAACGCCAGAAAGCGCCTGGACCATCTGCTCTCTAACGCCAGCTTTCTCTGCGTTGGACCCAGCTCCTTACTCACCACCTCATAATATTGCTCAAGACCGGTTCGCAGAGGAAGAATTAATCGCAACATTTGCTACATCGTACAGACGGTCCTTAGCCTTTCCATTGCATCGATCGTATGCCCTAGCCGAAAAATGCAGATCCGATGTCGCTTCCTTCCTCGCTGGCGGTAAACGACTAGTGGTTCGATGTCTACTAGAAATGAAAGACATTCTCGATCATCACGATGTCTACTATGTCTACAGCAAAGTCTGGCTCGACGACTTTTGCCTCTGGGCTCAAGCGTATGCCAAGTACGTATACTGCTACTTACTTCGCGTCAATTCCTGATATTTTTTTGATTACCAGGGACGAAATCTTCCTGCAGCTCGCCTCTTCCGTTTCGTCACTGCAAGTGCCAAAACGTACGTTAGGTTGGGACTTGGAAGAACTGGAAGCCCTGCTGGACGACGATGCGAGCCGAGAATCTGATAGCGACGACGAATCGGAGGGCGAAGTTGAACGCATGCTCCCCGCGCAGATATGATACTCTTCCGCCCGTACGTAGAACTACTGCATACCACTGCATTGGATATTCAATATAGTTGTATGTAGAATGATGAAAAGGAACATATCTGAACGAGGTCAGAACCACATTAGACCCTGAGCAGCCCTGGACACATTTGAGTCTTTGATTTTGTAAGTCGCTCTCCGCAGGACGCGTTTATGCTGATTTAATTACTCTCTCAACCCGTCATTTGCGTCATACATAGCTGTCATTAGCTTTGGCCACCTGAACGTGTGAGAACAAATTGGATCGTTTGCACTATCAACTCACGTAACATTGACAGAAATATAATAAAATTGGATTCATGTTAATTCTAGGAAATGCATGTTATAAACTAATGCTTGAATGAAAGATGTCCTGTGGTAGTTGCAAGAAGTACAGAGAGAACGGAAGCTGGGAACGTGAGATAATACCAAAAATATAGAACAATGTTGACGTGGATCATCTAGTAAGAAAGAGAGAGCCATCCGGAGTCTTAATCCGAGCTAATTAATCAAACTTCTTGGAAGACGATACCAGGCGAGGAGTCTGAACGTTTGACGGACGCGTAGCGATGTAGAGCTGAACTGCGAGCGTACCGACTACTCCAATAGCAGCTGCATGCCAATTATCGACGGGGAGACCCGTCACACCGAATTGCTTTCCGTAGAACCAATCCCGAACTGCAGCACCCACGGGAAGCATGGCGACTCCGGAGATGAGATCCAACACAAAACGCTGGAAGAACCGGAAGACTCTCGATGCATCCATCGCATGTCGCATGGCTTTCGGTTGTGGCTCGAGTCCTCGAGACAATCTGCACAAAGTGTGACCGAGGATGCAGAGGTTCAAAACGTGCGACATGACAGCTCCAACCACGAATCCGCCCAAGATGCCGATTTTCAGTTGGGCGTAGAGTGCAGGGAGGAAGATGGCAGGGTCAGCGAGGCTGTTATGCAGGTGATCAAAGGGAACGACGTCGGCGGGCTTGTTGAGGAGTTGGATGAGGGAGTGTCCGATGATACTGATGGCAAAGCCAGGGAGGAAGACTTTTAGGGAGCGTTTGACGAAGTTGTAGCCCATGGGAAGCATGAAGGGGATTGGGATAAGGAGTTGTACGAGAACGATGATGGCGACATGCTGTATATATTCCGCAGTTGGGAGATCCTTGAGCTTGGCCTCCGAGCTCTCTTCTGCTTGGGGCTCATTCGACTCAAGAGTGGGTGGGACTTCGGAGCCGGGACTCTCGACAAAATCGGAGAACTCGTCGTCACTACAGTCCTGAAGGAGAGGCGTCTCCGGAAACTCGCCAATCTCGAAGTGAGTTTCGTTCTGGCCATGATGGAGACGAGGAAGACCTTTCGAGTCTCCGCTCATAGCGCGACTCAGGAAGTCGCCTAGGAGAGGAGCATCTTCGGAAGAGAAGTAATCCATAGCAGGAGTAGGTGGGAACTAGATAAGAAAAAGTCAGCAACTTGATTATGACTCAAGAGATTGTGCTACTGGCACACCTCGACTCGCAGATTTACCATTTTAAATATGTGGGCAAGTGTACCGGTTGTGGGTGCGAAGGTAGCTACAAGGCGACTGCACTGATATTAGTTTCTTGTACCGAATACCGACAGTGGGGATGACTGACCTGACCTTGACTCGAGAGAGTGCGATGGAAGAGCGGCTTGAGCATCAACTCTGCTGGGACGAACTCGGTTAATATACGACCATTGCTCCTTCTGACGCAGGAGACGAGTGGAAGTGCTGTACTAGCCATGACCATGGACGACAACGATTGCTCAGCCATGAGAGTGGACAAGGGTAAAGACATGGGAGAGAGATTAGCAACGTTCCGATGCGACATCGGAGGAGAGGCTACACAATCATACCGCCTTTTGCCTTTTACGGCAGTTCCCGCCTTTTGGCCGCTTCATCAGCACAAGGTGTCATTGGACCAGAGTGAGCCACGACGATCATAATGACAGTATATCAGGGCAGGACAGATATGTTCCTGGTCACCCCTCCCTGCCAAAGTGGCGCCTCCTTGGCTCTCACTCAAATGGGGCGTCTTTATCGGATGAGATGAGTAAATCGGAAGTTGATGCCAGTCACTGAACACTTCTCACCTCGTCCTGCGTTATCGTCTGACCACCTAGCCCTCTGCGCCCCCGACGTCGGCACCTTGCTTCTGGCGGGAGTCTTGACTAGTAGTATCACGCTATGTAATAACACGCAAGATATGTACGTTCAGTGAGATATCAAAGCCCCCGGGGCCCCAGTCATCACACGCATTGCCATAGTAGTCTTCCCACCAAAACGCTTCTATCTAGCTATAGTTACACGCAGAATCCGAGTATTGCAGAAGCGCAGCGCCTCTCCCCCTTGATGGTTGGGTTAGGTCGAGGTACAAAGTGCAGGCATGAGGACTTGGAGATGGGAGCTTCGGTTGACTCTAAGGGGGATGTCCTAGGTGAGCTGAAAGATAGAAGACTTGTATGCGGAAATGTGGAGAGCATTATTGTAGTCGAATCTCGTAACTGGCGAATGCGCCCCCAGTCCGTTCCTCCAAACTTGTGACAACCAATCAGAGGGATGCTTCAGACTGAAGCGCCGGGGGCGGACAGAAAACTGCCTTTTCGGGAAATGCAAATCGACGCTGTGGCCACCTTGGAGTTGAAAATGCCAGACATCATGAAAGTTGAGCCCAGACAGCCCAGATACCTCAGCAGGCAACCGTTCCGGTAGCATACAGTCCCATCATGCGGATCTTCGAAATGTCGACAGCCTGAGTGCCTGCAAACTCGGCGGGGAGCCCCTTGTGTAGATCATGTCACTGGCCAGTCTTACACATGCAGCGATCCGAGAAGTGAGTGGTTCTATGGTCTTGTTGGCGCTGATAAGTGTCAATAAGAGTTATAAAAATATACACATGGCGTATTCCGTACCTTCAACATGCCAGATACCTTCGCTCATTTAATCCTCTTCCTCTTCAGATCCCTCTACTTCCTCGTCATCCTCAGGGACATCTTCTTCATCGGTACTACCTTCATCATCCTCATCTTCTTCGCCGCCTTCTTCTTCCTCCGCCGGTGTGGCAGCGTTCGCGGCCTGCTGTTGTTGTGGAGGTGGAGCTGCCCCCGGTACAGGTGCCTGTACTGGATGAGCTGCGCCACTCGCAATTTTGCGCGCAGCTGCAGCCTTTTCAGCCTCCTTCCTTGCCTCATCAATCGGAAGAAGAAAATCCAGTCCCAGATCTTTCCATCTCAGTGATCCATTGACCCCACCGCCTGCGTAGCCCATGTCTTCGAAGAGTGCTCTCGATGCAGGATCATAAGGACGTCGAGGCCGCGATGCAGGGTGTTTAAGACTTGTTGGATTGCCGTATGGATATGACGGGTGGACCTGTGACGGCAATACTGAAAATGGATTGCATGAACATGCTGAGTGGATGAGTTCACTACAACTCACCGTCCGAATCGTCGGGATTGGGGGGTACCATGTGTGAAGGAACATCGATTTCTACGTGCTGATAAGCATAAGTCAGTATAATATGTATCTCAGACGTACCTGTGTCCGATAGGTCTCCTGCCATGTAGTCTGGTGTCCCTATAGTATCCAGGACCTCAAGGTCGTGCTTTGTCATGTGCAAATAACAGAATGTCAAATCCTGAGGACAGTTAATTGAGGTATATTTGACTTTAATAGTAGCACACTTACGGTCATCTTCTTAGTCGGAATTAAGGGTGTATGGATGTGCTGAGTTATGGTGTGGTCGCTGGTACAGATTCTATGTAGGACTCGCCTGCCGGTAGTGCGTTTCAGGCGGAGTCTAAACGCGTCTGTGGCTGAGAAACTGGAATGTCCGACGCGTCGAAATCACCAGCTTGAACTGCCATAGGCTCCTGGTAACACAACATATTCAGCTGTATACATATTTTTAGACTAATGATATCTTCATAGACAACAAAATGACTACGCAACCCGTACTGACCACTCTTTCTCTTCCTGCGGCAACCACTTTTCCATCGCCTAACTGCATACAATGGACAGAAGACGGCCAAATGGTAGTTCTGACGCGTCAGGCCATTGTAATTATGGTAAGTGATACAAAAGCTCATGCCAGGAGATTCGATTAACACGTACATTTAGACTCTAGAGCTAGGAATCACCGTCGGGCTGTCGTCTGTTCTCAGGCAAGCACTCGATAAAGGGCCTGGCCAGGAGGGTGACACTCTCGGCTGGTACAAGACGATGATTGAAAGGGGTAAAGATGGGGAACCTCATCAGTGGGCATATGATTGTCAAGGTAAAGGCCAGTTTCTCAGTCAAGCATGACATTAGGTACTAAGTGAATATAGAATGGAGCGCAGTGGCCTTGGGATCAACAGATCTCTCCTTTGTGGGCCTTACTTGCTCTCCAAGTAACTTATATGCTGATGGCAGGTGCGTTCCTGTGTTTTTATTCTATTAATGCCCTGTTTTTTTTTTTTACCACGGCTTTTCAGTTGTGTGATAGCTGTGTTGGACTCGAACTTCGAAGTAGCGTTGTATAAGCCGGTTAAGAACCAGCTCTCGGGGAGATGGACTAAGGTAAGTAAATAGAGCTATAATGCACCTCATGAGACAGGAGATTCAAGTGTGTTGCAGGTAGATGACCTTGCGGACGCTGTTGCGGATGCTGTCAACGAACTTGCGAAAGATAGCGAATCCTCGATCCCTAGTTTGTTCCATACCTTGCACAAACAACTGTCAAGTAAGTGAGGACCTCGGATAGACTGCAATTTTTCTCACTCAATTCACAGGTATTTCCTGGTCCCTACAGACTAATTTTGGCATGACCACCGCACCATATGTCGACAGTTCAGTTCTCGCCGCAGGAACGTGCGCTGGCTCAGTGCATCTTTTGAGGTACTCCCCTAAGCTGGCAAGTCCAAAACAATTGCTGATTCTGCACAAGCTTAGATATCATGGACATCAACCTGTGCCCATCGAGGTAGTCGAGTCGATTGAAGTCTCCGACAAGCGGATCATTCACCTATCCTGGTCCGCCTGGAGAACTAATACCCCTAAACAAGGTTCGTTCCATCACCTCCTCTCCTATGCATTGGCTTGACGATAATACCTTCAGCCGAGGCATTACTCGCATGTGCGGTCGCAGATGGCTCTGTTACTATCGTAAAGATAACCCAATCACTGGAACTCAGAAGCTCTATTCCAGCGTTAGTTAAAGAGTACAAGATTGCTCTTGCTCAGGAGATACTCGACAATGCCTGCGAACCAACGAGAAGGACGACAACTTCTTTGCGGTGGATCACGTTATCGTCTTCAGAGGTCTGCCTTTCACTTCTATCCTTTGTCAACTTGTCACTGACATCCACTAGCCTGTTCTCGTGTTCAGTAAACCAGGAACAATCCACCTGTGGAAGCCAGACAGTAGTGGATCATCGTGGACGGGCCTTCGTACAATAGCTCTCAAAACGCAGAAGCTATCCGTAGGTTCAACGGCCTTAGCTCCAGTGTCCGCAATCGTCTATCTATCTCGTCATGATTCCGTGGTAGTGTCTCTATCCGACGGGTCTTTCCATGTCATCAAGAACATGTCAACAGCACCTATACTAGCCGCAGATGATCCTGCGGAGACCATAAGCTCGAAGACGCTTTCAACTCTTGTGCGTCAGCACTTCGTTAACATCGAAGGGGAAGGAACACGGAAGCTCGACGTGAACAGCACTCATGGCATGACAAATGTCGATGGCGATTCTACTTTCCTGTGGATACACGAGTAGGTGCTCAACGCGTATGAAGCTTCTATGTCCCCTGACGGTAATGTGCTAGGGCGGTCCGTCCGACGGACTTCACATACAAGCATGATGCACAACACTCCGGCACTGTGGTCATGGCCGAGCTGTTCAACGGCGACTCTGGTGACCGCATTTTGGATGACTTGAGGAAAATCATTCAGGATACATCGCGTTGTGCGTCTCACGTACTGCAGCTTGCGCATCGGAACGTTTACTGATCGCGATGCTCAGCCTCCGGTGAAACCACGATCGCACTACTCAGAAAACTTTTCATTCACCTCTACAGGAACGAAGCTGTCGCGGGCAAGGCAGATGGACTTTTAGACATCATTTCAACTGCCAACCCAGTGGATGATAGCCTCGACGTAGAACTCATATCCTACGATGGGGACTTCACCGACGACTTGCGTCAACAACTTCGCAAAAGTCTATGTATGCATATCTTTGGCCGCCCCGGTCTACTCTCGCGTCGGCTTAGAGTATGCCTTGCAAATTTCTGCGAGGTAATTTCTGAATACTGTACCGAGTCTCCGAATGTGCATAGCTAACAATTCATATTAGAAACGGTGCGAGAAATCAGACCTTCAGAACGCTTTCCGTCTCGCTGGAACAAATGCAGGCCAAGAACTCTGGATCGTGACCTTGAGGGTCCTAATCAAACACATCAATGCCATCTCAGCGATTCTTACTCGTACGTATCGTATTTTTCGCCAGTCGACCGAGTTATTAAATTGTGAGGTGCGCAGTGGCCGACGTACCCTTCGCTCGACGCATCGCCATCCACGCCATGAACTCAGGTATCTCAGAGGCGGAGCAACTCTCCGCACACCTCGACAAACTAACCTCAGATGCACCGAACGTTAACGTTCTTGAAGAGCTTTGTCCCGCATGCAACGCCATCATCCCCTTCACAGACCCAACCACGGCGGTCTGTGCAAACGGACACCACTGGCGTACGTGCTTCCCTCCCTCTCAAATACGCCATGTCGAATCTTGTGTCGAACTTATACTCTCATCCTATAGCACGCTGCTCGATAACCTCCTATATCCTCGCAACACCCATGACCCGCACCTGCATCAGCTGCACCAGGAAAGCGTTCTTGCCGCCTCCTACAAACGGCTCAGGCGCGTCTTGGCTTCCTCAGGCTGCAAGGAGTTGGTTAGTCGAAGACGTTCTGGACGCAGTGCGCAGGTGTTTGTATTGCGGTAACAATTTCGTTACTCTTGTTTGAACGCGATTGTGCATTATAAACTTCGCATTTCAAGTTCGTCTTCTTGAGCGGCGTGCGTATTTCAAAGTGCCCGTACACGATAGAAGGGAGAAGACCATTGACGTTGACGCATTGCTGGCTTGCATGCGATTACGTCTTGACTCAATCAATGCGAAACAAACGTTAAACATGAAACACATTCTGAGAGACACGAGAAGAAAAGGGGGCTCTCAGATGACGAAAGATCAGCTCCTTCCAACCTTCTCATACACAGCGGGCATGATTGGATCGTCGCATGTAATGCAGATAGTGCGACACGTACCAGCAAAGAATAGGCAATAAGCAAGGTGGAGATCACTTGGATATGGTGTGCGGTCTACGTAACATAACGTAACGTAAAACGACCAGCCCACGGGCTCAAGCTCAAGAAGCAAAGGAGATTAAACGAGACGGAAGGTACCAGAGGATGATAAGGATAAGGGAGGAAGTCTGGGACTCGGAGCATATATACACGTATAGGGAGAACTAGGCAGTGAGATGGTAAGGAAGCAGGGGCTAGAAATACACTAGTGGTACATATTTCAGTTTGACGTATACGGCACAGAAAGGGAACGGAGAATATGACAGAACAGAGGGGAGAGGGAGAAGGAAGGGAGTGAGAGCGTGAGAGGCCTGAGAGAATGAGGAGCATAAGTCCGCGGATAAAAGAGAAAGGAGCTTAAGAAAGGATAATATACAAGGCGGGCTGTCCGGCAGCTGCGATTGAGCAGTCAGCATCGGAGAGACGGGGAAGACGGTTAAAGGCGATAAGCCAGCAAGAAGTCAAGCAGCACCAAGAAATAGAACAAGAAAGAGACCTCTGTGCGCAATAGCAAGTAAATACGCATACCGGGTCCGAGCCGCAGCATCGCGTCCTGCCCTACCTCGAAGCAGGCAAATCAGGCAGAGCTGTAGTATGCCCTCCGGGGCCAGTTAACAGTGGCACGTCACGAGCAATACTCCCAGCCCCGAATTCTTGACGTAAGCCCTCGGGACCTTTCTCTGTCCTTTCCCGCGGGACAAGTCCTTGATCAACGCCTTGCGGCTCGGGTGCATCACATTACGCAGAGCATCCAGGCCCTCGTTGCGTACTTCGAGGTAATCGCGGACGTTCAGGAAGACACTGGACTTCAGAAGGGCCTTCGCTGCTTTGAGGGAGCGTGGGAGGCTGGGGAGTTGGTAGAAGGGCTGGGAGGTGACGGGGGCGGAGAGGAGGCCGAGTTCGAGGATGAGAGCTTGGAGGAACGTGAGATTGGATTTCGCTTTCTCTGTGGGCGAGGATGCGGCCAACACCCTGATGAAGAAAAGTAATGATAAAGTTAGCGTTCACGACTCCGACGGATAACCAGGATTAGATGAAGGTTTACTGACTCGGAAACATACTGCACGGCCTCTTCGTACACTGCGGTCTTCGTATCTCCAGCCTCTGATACATCGTCCACAATAGGGCGTTCGCCCAGACCCGCTACTTCCTCCGCTGTCTCCGTTGCAGGCACGGACGCTGTTGGGAGAACTCCCTTCGCTTTAGCCTTCGCTTTCTTCTTCTTCGCCTTGCCCGTACCGGTCGCGGATCCCGCTGCGGATGCCGGAGCAGCGCTGACCTTCGCTTTGCTCTTCTTCTTCTTCGGTTTCGGCGTTGCCACAGGTGCAGGGGCAGTAGCAGAACCAGAGGCCGCTGCTGCTGTACGACCAGACCGCCTCCTTCGCCTCCTGCTTCTAGAAGACGCCTGAGAGGTTGGTCGTACAGAGTCAGTATCGGTAGACGAGTCAGACTCAGCGAGATTGAGATTCGACATGTCGTCCGAGAGGCCGTCGACGGAAGAGGCCTCAACGCTCGTGTTCATTAGTGATGCAGAGAGGCTGGACATGCCAGACCTTGGCTGCGAGAGCGGGGGACTAAGAACGATGTACTCATCATCGGAGAGTACGCCTGGGGAACGGAGGGCTGCTGCGGCAGCGGGCTGCGAGCTGCCACTGGCCGAGAGGTCAGACACCGACCAGACGATTTCGTCGTCGTCGTCTGAGGTCGAGACATCTGAGAAGCTCCCAAAAGAGTCGTCCGAGGACGAGTTGGCCTCTGAGTGTCTGTCAGAGGCGGTCACATATTGGAATGAAGAGGCAATGGACGTCGGGGAGAGCACCCGAGAGGCAGGCCCGCTGGTGGTCGACATCGCTAATTAGAGTCGACGGTCGGCGACGACTTGGAGCAGATTAAGCTTGTATGTTTGTGTGAGATACTAGTGAAGAGATAAGGTGGGGAGAGAAAAGTGAGAAAAGTGCGGTTGTCAAGTCAGGGCGGTATAAATGGGAGTGGGTGGCTGGAAGGGGAAATGATACTCACGGGCGCGGCACTACGGGCCTCGTCTGTCCAATCAGTATTCAGTTCCAGCCTGATCTCACTCTAAAGTTCTCTGGCGTAAACTAATGTGTAGCAGCACTGAGGGGCAGTCGACGGAGACAAAGTTACAAAGGTAGGAGAGGAGGTTGTGGTAAAGAGGGCTCGGGGGTGTCAATAGATGCTGGATATTAAATACAGGTACTTCAATGAGCTGATAGTAATTGACATGCTCGACCGCAAGTAACACGAGGTTGCCATGAGATGATGATCCCATCCTCGTTCTCCATAGATTGCTGTGCTCAATCCAATCTTGTCCTCGTTCAGATGCTCAGATGCTGCGTTTAATGACCCTCGTTGCGGAACACGCCCCCTTTTTTCAATTATCCCTCCGTGTGGCGGAGGCCAGTCATCAGCAGTTCTGGCCGTGCCGTCCGTCGTCCCCGTCCGCGACGTCTGGGCAAAGACCTCGATGTGCATGCCTCCTGATGAGAATTCGAAATCAGCAACACAACGTGAACGTAGAACTCACTATCAGACCATACCCGATCATGCTCACGGGACGCTAGGAAGAGTTGGGTGAGAGCGTTATGACCCATGGTATCTGTCGAACATCCTCTCCTGTGCCTCTTCTCGCACAGACAGAGAACCTGGTTCAAAGGTAAACTGGCGTAACCATCGCACCCTATGAATTCATAGCGTATGCTTTGAGAGAGCTCGACTCCCAAAGTGTGATACCCAGTGAGCGGAATGGGCTCTCGGCCATATTGTCATTAGCTTGAAACTTCTACACTACACGCCTTGGACTCATGGTTGCTATTATCCGACACAACCTAATAAACGAATAAGGCGAACCACTCCCGAGACTTCACAACAAAAAAATCGACTTACCTAACCATTACACTCTCTCCTGGTCCCTTCTTAGTCTTACTGACTAGTCCTCCAATAAACAACGCTGTTCCCCCATCCAGCCACCGCTCTCTGCTCAACCTTTGCGTTCTTCTTCCACAACTTCCCACTCAAATCCTTAACATCCGCTGTTCTCTCCGCCAACATGAATCTCTGACCATCCTGCGCGTGCAGCGCTTGAGGAGCAGCCAAACTTCCTCGCTTGCCATTGCCCAACTGGTACTCCTGATTGGCTCCCCACACGAGCAAGTCTCGCCCTCCACCGCCAGGCCCAGACCGCGCGAGGGTGTCTAGCGTAAGTAGAACGTGTCCAGTTGGTGATACCGATATGTTGTGCGGGTAGATAGGCTGCAAGTTGTTCGCCTTTTCGCTATCTGAAAGAAGGATGGGTATAACGTCAGAATAGGCTCATAATTAAAACAGACAGTAACATGCGTCAGTGTGTCTTTAGATAAATAACTTACATTCAAGTAATCCGCTGACGTTCTTGGTGCGCACTGGTGTGCCTTGACCGTTGCTGTATTGTGAGTTACCCAAACCACCATACTGGCCGTTTCCGCATGCCAGCACGTCGATGTAAGGCAAGGCGCCACCATCGGCACGCTCAACTTTGAAGAAGGTCAAATCGCCTCCTATATCAATGTATGTGATCGAGGGATCAGGGCCGTGAATTGGGCCGGGCATTAAAGAGAGCACGAACCGGCGTAGACATCCAAGCACGTTGTGCGCGTAGTTGAGGGTGTCGATCTCCATAGTATGACTTCGGTAGGAAC
Source organism: Irpex sp. Y119-03 (assembly GCA_037042295.1). Taxonomy (NCBI): domain Eukaryota; kingdom Fungi; phylum Basidiomycota; class Agaricomycetes; order Polyporales; family Irpicaceae; genus Irpex; species Irpex sp. Y119-03. The sequence continues at coordinate 41,195 of JAXQKB010000057.1, forward strand.
AGTGATAGCCTCTAATGTCACATTGCCTCCTAGGCCTATCTGTCTGTACAAGCTTCAGCGGAGATTGTTCACTGTTAAGCATACAAACGTACCCAAATTGGTTTGCTCCCCACCCAAGGACTCTACCGTTTGTAGTTTTGGCGAAACTCGTACTCGCACCAGCAGCGATAGCTTCTACATTCACCCCCTTCAACGCCGGGATCTCAAACAGCTTATCCGAGAACCGTATACTGGAATCATCGTGTGCGGACGGTGGGACGCTCACGGTCTCAGAGACCTGTCTCTTCGATGGGGTTGCGTTGGCATACGGGTCTGCGACCGATTTCGGTGTCAATTCGATGCTGACACGGGCAGAATGCGCGTGCGGGTGACCAAAGGGTACTGAACGATCCGGGACGTCTAACTTCCGTAATCCAAGCTGTCCGAAAGCGTTTGCCTTCAGGTTGATGGCATGGGCAAACGTACGGCCTTTGGACGTCAATGCTAGAAGGTGGTTGTCGCCAGCCGCGATCGAGACGAACCTAAATTGTAAGAGTAAGAAACAGCATATACGGCGATGATTAGCATAAACCCACTTCTCTCTCCATTCCAACTTCTCGTTTGAGTGTATCTCGGCAAAGTCGACGTCTTCCTCTTCACCCCACATCCATCCTGTCCCCCACCATGAATCACTCGAGGGCGTTGGCGCACCGGCCTCTCGTTTCTGCTCTGACCGCTTTGAGGATAACACGTATATTCTACCTGAAGCAGATAGAGCAAATACTCGGTCACCTGTGGCTTGCAGACTGACGATATTCTGAACACATATACACTGAGCATATAGCCACGCCTTATAGGCTATGAGAATGCATACCTTGTTCCGCAATGTCAGCGCGGGTTTGCCAGAAGTCGAAGGGCTCGCAGCGGAGTCTACAGTCCCAAAATATCCGTCGCCCCACTGATACACGTCGCCTTTCGCGTCGATACATGCTGCGTGGTTCTCTTGTAGCACCAAGTCGCGTAGTGCAACGCCTTCGAGCCAATCTGCGACGGCGGGTGTTCGGACAGACTCGGGGACTCGTTCGTTAGATGTCAAGGTATGTGACCTTCGTTACACGTTCAATATTGTTCGACAAGAGTCATGATGAATCCAACGCACCTATTTGACCCCCAGACTAACGTCTGCAACGATCCGTCCTTCAGGAAGTCGCCGCTGATGACAGAAGTGGGTTTTGCTCGAGCCAACTCATCCGAGGCTGCGTCGTTATAAATGGAGTCTTGTGAAATGCACCATAGAGTTCCTGCACCGACAGCAGACGTCGCAAGCCAGACTAAACGGCGATTCCGAACAATCCGGGCAGCTTGTGTTCGAGGAGGTATGCCCGCAGTGTGAGACAGCAAGCGTTTCGAGGCATAGGGTGCCCTACTTTGTAGTGTTTGACACGCTCTCAGCATCGTTCTGGCCAGCTGAAGCAGGTCCTGGAGGTTGAGAGGATATGGTCCAGTGACAAGTCGAGAATTAGCAGCAAAGCTGTCTCAGGCGCTCTAGGACGTCGACGTCACTTCAAGTTAGCAGCCACCGCCGCTCTTACCAGCTAACCACCACCACTCAATATAGGAAGTTTGCGATGGGGAGTGCGTCGTCGAAAGCAACAAGACAGCTCCCGAAAACTAAGCCAACTTGGGCTGGCGCACGGACACCTGCACCGAGTGAAGCAGGCGTACAACTGCCGAAACAGAACACTAGTACTGGTAATCTACCTCCGGAGAGTCACAGAGCGAGCGAAACGCGAACGGAAGGTGTGTAAAATATGGCTGCTTATGGGTCGTGTGTATGAGTGTACTGATGACTGTGTGGCTTCTTGTAGCCATAGAGGAAGATGCGCGAGACCCTCACTTCCTCGCCAAACTTAATCACCTAGGGCCGGTAAAAGTGGACCACCACATGCGCACATACCAAGCGGTAACTACTCCCATCTCATCAGCACGCCATATTCTTACCCATAATCTTCCCGTACAGGCTGCAGGACATGCCCAGCACGTCTATGAAACTCGCAGACAATCCGAGGTCGAAGCACGCTCGTTCCAGCCATCCAGGAACCACATACTTGTCTCTAGCCTAAGTGACCTTTTGGACGAATGCAAGGCCGCCCAATCACCACAGGACCTTGAAGCAGTTGCACGACGATACGATGTCGAGGTATCGACCCTTGAAAGGCTGCGCAATTCAGTGAACAACCCTACTGTAGACCCGTCCACTATTACAAAGGTCGTTGGAGAAGACGGAGAAGAGAGGATCACTATGAAGGTACATATATGTGTTTAGTGTTGCGCAACGACATGATGATTCTGATATGTATTTGCAGGTAAAATGGGAGTAAACTGCTCCCTGCTTCTCACTACCGAGACCGTAGAAATTCGGACCTCTTCAAAATCTTTCACAACACCCATCGACACATTACACTCATGCATACTTGTACAACATCCCATACCCTGCTGGCCATATCTCCATGTTACCACAGCTATTTCGTGCATAGATACCATCAACCAACCCCTACTCACTCACTCGCGCATTTAGAACCATCTGCCGTATGTAACCGTTCAGCAATATCTGCGATAGTATCCTCTATAATTTCACTGGCACTTCAGCCTGCCCATAATATACATATACGTCGTAGAAAGCCGTCATTCGTGGGTGTAGTGGGAGACAGTCGTAGTGATCATAGCAAACGAAACTGGGTAAGAGGGGGAATCGAAGAGTGGAAAAAGCATACAAACAAACAAGAATGGGAAATTCAGGCTAACAGGGTTTGGAAAGAGAAAGAGAAAGAATTGACAGATACTAAACACTACTGTACTTCATCACCCTACTTGATCCAATTTCCGCAATACATTGGTGGTGTGTGCGAACGTTGGTTACTATCCATAAAAGCCTCCCATCCTACAGATTTTCGGACCGCCATATACACAGCTAACGAGTGGGTTGTACGAGGGAGATGACGGTAGGAGGCCTATTGTCGAGAACGCAAAGCAGCGAGAGCGAGAGTGGGAGAGTGGGGTATAGGTGGTTGGATTGCTCACTGAGCAATTGGAGTTGGAGGTGTGTACACAGCGAAGACACGCTCGAACGAAAGTGGTATGTGTTGGGGCTGGGCGGAGGTGGATGGCAGGGAGTGAAAGCAGTTGAGCGAGGTTTGGTGTTGCGTGTCTTCGAGGTTTCTCCGAAGCGACGGGGGTAAAGCAAAAGAAACGAGAAGTCGTGAAATAGTTCGTGAGCAGATTGTTGTACTGAGCCCAATGTTTTGTATGCGAGACGATGGCGGATTTAGCACCTTAAGCGTGGTAGGCAGGCATGTTCGGAGAGTTCTGTTGGTACATTTGATACATATAAGCTTGATAAACGTGGGGCGGGACGGTCTGAGGTGTTGGCATGCCGTTGTACGGAGCCTGGTTGGCATTCAGCATATTACCGGCTTGACTAAGGCTAGGCGATTGGGTGCCGAAAGGAACCGTAGAGACTTGAGAAGGAGTCGAATTCTGGCGACGAGGTACTCCATTCCTCGGTGTACCCTCAGGGGTACGTGCGAATGGGTTGAAGGGGTCAGTGGAAGGCGAGAATGCCGATGGAGGGTTCGAGCCACGAGCACGAGCAACAGCCTGAGGTTGGGCCTGTCCATATCCCGGGTCAATCTGGAGACGAGGAGGGCCAGCGGCAGCGTTTTGACCACCCATCTGCAACGCAGCCATCATGGAGGCAAGGCCCTGATCAGTGGAAGGATAGCCTGCGGGCAATCCAGGGACACCATAGTTGTTCTGAGCATTGTACTTGGTCTTCGTTGGCTGAGGAACATTGCCATTGTATGTGGGCTGCAAGTTGGGCACAGGAAGACCAACTTCCTCGATGAGACGGCGGTAGGCTTGGGTAGCAATGACCTTGAGTTCGATTAGCACACGCTTAGTGGCCTCCACGTAGGTAGGGCGCTGCTCAGGCTCGACAAATGGGCTGGTGAGGATCTTGTGGACAACAGCGACACCATTGACTTGATCACCGAGGACATCGGTCAATACATGATCGTTAGGTGACGAGAATAGTGCCTCAACGACCTGGGTCGATGCTTCAGGCTCCACCTTCTGGTTGACAATCCTGAGAACAGTCAAGGACGCCAACTTGTGAGTGCAGAGGTGAGAGAGATGAGGTGTGAAACGAGGCGCTAAGAGCGTGTAGCGCGAAGGGAAGTTCGACGTGTCCAAGAGCCAGGTCAACAACAAGGCACCGTTGGGATTGGTAGCCAGAGGAATGGAGTTGAGGATGATGGCAGTGGCAATCTTGCGCTGCTGGTTAAGGGTGATGTGCTGACTCTCGAGGCAGGCCCTCATGCTACGAGCGCCGAAACGACCTTGTGCGATCTCCCAAAGACGATCAACCATGGACTCGAAGATAAAGTCCGTCGAAGGAGAACCAAAACGCAGGCAGCACCTACACGGAGTAAGCATCACAGCAAGCAACCTTCACTGTCCACTTACTGTACGACATAGTTTCCGAACTGATCCAACAAGAGAGGAGGTACGTAGGGTCTCAGATTCTGCGTGACGAGAGCAACCTCTTCGGGGGTCTGGACGCATTCGATGATCTTTTGCGCTGCCCAAGTTCCGTTTTTATGGATGCCGATCATAGCCAAGTGAGGAGCGATGCGTTCGAGCATGGCAAACCTGGGTCCGGGAGAGCACTTCTCGAATAACTTCTGCACAACCTTTTTCGGTATATTAGTGTAATAGAACGTCAGATGCAGCATATAACCTCACAGTGTTGCCCAGCCAGTCAGAGGCAAGATCGACAATCTCACCGTCCAGGAAATCAGCGGCGACGTTGTCAATCTCCTCGACCGTGATGGTGCTAGTGTCCAAGCGCTTCCTAAGCTCACGCAGTTTGGAGGCATCCCAGCGCCTATTGTGTTGTCTCTCCGCGACGAGCGGAATGGTGGTGTAGTACATCGTCGGGGGGCGGAAGTCTGCAGATCGGCGAGTTAATTGTGATGCTTATCTGACGTGTGCACACTAGCGGACTTACCGGCCAAAGACTGTATGTCTGCCTCTGCATCGGCTGCACCAGCGCTCAACTCCCTCAAGATCATCTGCTGCTCAGTGATAGAGGCTTGCCAGCCAGCGACCTTCGATGCGGCCTCCAATTGAGCATTGTGAAGACCAGAACCGATCATACTCAAGAGAAGGTTGGATCGGTAATTCTCGACAGCTCCACTGAGAACTTGTTGATCAACAGGAATGGTCGAAGCCCCCTTGACGCTGCGAAGGGCATGAATGGTTGCACCAACACTGAGATCGCCAACGCCTTGCACATTAGGAGCAACTGCTTCGTCTTGACCAGTCCCCTCTTGACCATTCTTGACCGGAACCTTGGCGAATCCAATACGGATCGCACCAACGTCACTTCCGAGAACATCTCTTCCGTTCAATGCCTTACGGGCACGTACGGCATCGTCGAGACGCTCAAAGTTGACTAAAAAGCGGTGTCAGAACAAATCTAATTCAATACACGTAGATACTTACTGAAGCCACAGTTCTTATGCGTCAAAACACGAGCAGATTCGATAGGACCGTACGGGCTGAAAACGCTGAGGATCGTAGCTGGCGTTGTAGTGGACGGGATCGAGCCAATCCAAAGAGCGCGAGTGGGAGTAGACTGCAGTTGGGCATCCATACCGTTGAGGCCAGCATTGTTCGAGCCTGGCTTTGCGGGTCCACCGGGAGATGTGGCGACAGGGCTGTTAAGGTTAGCGCCTTTGGCAGGAGCGACAGGAGCACTGTCCGCCTTTCCAAACCCGATGCGAACAGTCTGACCGTTGGGCATGCCAATATCTCCACCAAGTCGGTTGAGAACATCTTCCTTGGCTCTGATGGCATCTGCTTGGTCAACAAAGTTGACGAAGCCACATTCCTATCGTGCAGACACATATGAGCAACACACACCAGCGTATGCCGCATGATACGCACCTTTTCGGGGAGCAAACGCAAGCTCTCAATGGCCCCGTAAGGAGCGAAGACATGGATAAGCTGCTCGCTAGTCACGGAGCTATCCAAGTTACCAATCCAAAGCGAGCGAGTGGGAGTCTGAATCTGAGTCGCCGAGTTCTCCGCAGACTTGGGCGAGAGCGAGCGACCTTGCCCAGAGGGTGCCTGCAAGTAGGGTGAAGCACGGCTGCCCTGGAGGTCGGGCGGAGGGAAGTGCACTGAAGGGCCTGTACCTGTACGTCCTGCAATTTTATCTGACCGCAGAATACCTGATGGCGTGAGGTTTCCACCGCCAAGGCCTGCAGAGGGCAGTTCGTTGGCATAGAGAGACTGCTGGAGCTCGGAACCACCGGTGCGTCGGATACCACCACGAGACGTGTCGTCGAGATTGCCCACAGAAATTGCACGCGGCCTCGCGCTCAAACCTACGCCAAGATGATCACCACTCTTGAAGCCCTTGGCCACGTACCCTCCAGGAGAAAGGTAGCTGCCAGAATCGTCATACGGATCGAGACTTTGCTGGTGGTACAGCTCCGCGTTATACAATTCCTCCTCCCGTTCAGCGCTAGGCGTAGACAAGAGGGAAGCTCCCGCCGAAGAACCAAGGCGGTAGGGGTTCGAGACGGTAGTGGCACGATGACGGGACGGGTGCGTGGCTAAATTGCCAGCGATAGCTGCCTGAGCTTGAGTACGCAGCTCAGTGATGGTAGCAGCCGGCGGAGGACGGAGCGTGTCATCAAGACCGAGATAATCAAGGGTGTGCACATCAAAATCATCGTTGCCGGACTCCATGGAGGCCACAGAATGAAGATCGTCGAGGACGGGGAATCCGCTGTTGTTCCTGGAGGACAACCACGAAGAAGAGAAAATGGAGGGACCGAACGCGTTGGAGAGTCCGCCAGCTGGGAGGGTCAAGGACCCGGAGCGCAAACGACTGTTACGTTCGGTCAACGCAGAAGACGCGGCCGAGGACGCAACAGAGGCAGCATGACGTAAATTAGGCCGAACAGGTGCCGCACTGCTTGCAGGGGGCGGGAGAGTCTGCTGTTGTCTCTGTTGAAGCTGATCCGCGAAGGATTCCGTGGAAGGGGCCTGGCTCGATAAATTGCTGGAGGCTGCAGCGAAGCGCTGTGCTGCCAGCTGAACGTTTGAGGGCAGGGTCCCGGCCCTGGCACGCCTAAAACCAGCTGGATAGTTGTTCGTGGGGGACAAGGTAGAAGTGTCGGCCGTTGTATTGGTCGTGGGTGGGGGATCATTAGGAGGGGATCCACCTGAAGCCAAGGCGCGCAGCGCAGGGGGTCTATATCTAGCACCTATCCTCTCCTCCTCCATCTCCCTCGCCCTGCGCAGAAAGGCATCAGATAAGGAACGGTCAGTATGAATCGCGACACTCACCTCTTCGCGTATGCGGCCGAAGGGGCAGGGGGAGGTGTTTTTCCAGACGAGACCCGGGAAAAGGAGTTGTTGTCGGAGGCGGATAGAGACATTATAGCCTTGAACGAGATGGAGTGCGATTAGGTATTACTGAAAGTTCGTTGTCGGGATAGCGTACACCGTGTCACGATGCGAGAGCAAACCGATACGGCGATGGAACTAGAGGCCGGGAGTCCGATTGAGAGCGACGTGGGTAACTAGGAGCAGGATGTCGTAAAATGTGGGGGGATTTTCTGCAAAGAAAGCAAATTTTGAGGGGCTTAGAAGAGAGATTTGCCCAGAACTACTACAGTAGGGTGGACTCCAGTAAATAGAGGACTAAGTAGGGTGATGGTTGGGAGCAAGAGAGAGGAGTCTGCTGCACTCTCGACTTCACCTACCACATCCAAACTCCGCACCTTCGATTACGCGCCTAGTACCTCTGCCTCCTCCTCGGCATGCAGGCCACCGCGAGATAATAAAATGCATTCTCCCTTTCATCGTCGTGAATAACCCACCATACGCACAACTCTCTCTGGGGCCGCAGATCAGCGACACGTACTTACCCACCATTGCAGAAGGAACCACGAGCTTCACACGAGGGAAGACAGTTCTGATTGGTGCAATAATTGATTCATACCAAATCGTTCACTATGTACGCTACTTATTTAATTGAGGAGTGGGGTTTACTACTAGAGCATATGGCATATCAAGAGCACGTTACGGTTGGCCAAGAGAAATATACGGCCCAAGCCCAAGACAGGACGAGGAGGGGAGAAAGGCGAAGAGGGGGAACCACGGGACGAGAGTACGTCGAAAAGTAGTCAGCATTTATTGAAAATCGACCTCCCATCACGAAAGAAGAGAGAACTGATGATGGTCGCAATAACAAGGGAAGCCATTTGACAGTCCAGAAAAGACATGGGGCGTCGTCAGAATACAAAGGGCTATGCGATTGAATACAATGGGAAAGTTACAAAGCTCTAGGATTATTCTTGGTGGCTGGGCGGTACCGCGAAAAAAGCATGGTGGCGTACGAATGGAATGGACTCCCCTTCGTGAAAAATTCACGAACGAGATGACCTGGTCGTCCTCTTCGCGGAAGACCGTGTGCATGGTCGGTGGGTCGCTGTCGTTGTCGTCGTTGGGGGCGCGTTGACTCGCCTCGACCTTCGGAGCGGCTTCTCACGCTCCTTCACATGCTCGGCGTGGGGCATGACCTCTGCGGCAGAGGTCTCAGTCTCCGCTACCTCGGGCTCTTGCTCCATAGAAAGAGGCTCTTCTGGCAGATCATCAACAGGGGCAGTAGTTTCCCAATCCGCGGCTGTGCACAGCACCCGGAACATCGCCTCCTCAGTCGGACTCAACGGAGTCTCTGGAACAACGTGCTCCGGTGCGCTCAAGCCCACCTTCAACGCTGTCGAACCAAATGCAAAGGTAGGGTGCACGTTGAGCAATGGATCGTCTAGTTCCCATGACGCACGCGCAGTCGACGGAGGTAGTTCGAAATGGAACGACAGCGCCAACCCACGTTTTTCGTCGATCGTCGACTGGAACGGAGGACCAAAGCCATCCACAGACGGCTCCGTCAATACTCTGTCGCGAACCTCCTGGAAGGCTCCGGGGAAGCACTCGTGTAAATTGTTCGACAAGAAGTTGTCCAAGAATGCATGGCTACGGAACATGTCTTGTGCAGTGCAGAGTGGTGTCCATGTTCCACATACCAACGAACTACCCCGTGCAACAACAGATGACGACGAAAGAGTCGACGAGTCCGGCTGGTCCATGCCGAAGAATTGAAGGATGGGAGAGATGTTGACGAAATTCGTATCGACTCTTCGGAGGATGAGTGACGACCCGAGAACCATCTGGTAGACAGGTACACCTATGAGAAGAATGAGTAAAAATAGGTATATGACAACAAATCAAGTGGACGAACCTTCCACTTCGGTTGCGCAGATTGCAGGCGCGCAAGGCTGGACTGTCTGGTACAGAATGGCCTTTGGTCGAGGAGCAAGAGATAGCAAAGTCCCCATCTCTTTCGCGGGCAGAAGAAGCGTCTCTTCGGTAGAGATCTGCGGTGACAAAGGCAGCGATGAAAAATCCGAGAGTGACTGCATGATGTCAGATGACGGCCCGTGTATGTCCTCGGTACGAGTAGAGGGGGAAGGTTCATGACCACCACCGCCAAAGCCTGGATTCGAGACTGCAAAGTCCATCGGTGAGATCCTCAGTTGTGACTGACCCGGATGCCAGACGCCATCTTCCATATCGTGAGACTTTCCATTGTCAGGCCCTAATACACCAGCGTCACTCCACATAGACTCGCTCTTCCTACGCGCTTCCAATGAGGCCTCATCCGGCGAGTCATGGGAAGTGCCTGGCATATCAAGACCAGAAAACGGCGAAGCAGTTGGGATAGATGGACTAGAGGAGGCGTAATCGCCGAACAATAGCTCTGGTTCGTCGTCTTCCTTCTTGATGAACTCCAAGGGGCTAGTCAACGAGCCAGAAAGACCAGCTGTAAGAGAGTTGTCCCATCCCCACGGATCGGAATCTTCGAGCTTGGGATGGAGAAGGTTACCAGCAAGTCTTGCGCGCTGTTCGTCGCTATCGATGACCTTCAGCGCCGCAAAGCCGCCCTCCCAAGATTCGAGAAGCCCACCAACATCACGGGGTTCCTGCTTCACAGTGATACCTTCGTCGTCGAATTGAGCGGGGGGAGATACAGGCCCTGGGCTCTCGCCCCATTGGGTGTCCGCATCTTCCATGTCGGCAAAGAAGTCCTCATCATCGTCAAAATGCCAAGATGATTCAGAGCTGTAGCGTGATCGTGGCAGGAGAGGCACTTCGTCTATCTCATCGTCCTCATCTGGGGAGTCTGGAGGAGGAGAAGCAGACACGGCGCTAGAAGGCACAGAAGGCGAGCGCCAATATCTATCATGCGGCGTGGAGGTCGAGGCACGCGTGGCATTGTTTGAATCTTCAGTTGCCACGCCCTGTGGCGGATACGACGAGAGACACCAAGAAGACTCGTCGGAACTCTCGTCACTCTCGTCTGAGGAATCAGAATCGACGGACATAGAGTCCTCGTCAGAGTCTTCAGAACCAGAGGAGTTCCTCGACAGATCTATGACTTCGGATAGCGGGCAAGAGGCCGGCGGCGAAGCGCTAGGTTTTGATACCAGCGAGGGGTTCAAACGCAGCGTGAGCTTCACTTTGGGGGCAGGCCTCTCTTCCTCCGAAGACGAATCAGTGTCAGAAGCCCTCGCCGCACACGACCTGACAGGGCGTTTGCGCTTCTGGCCACACTGTTCCGCCCTGCGCAGTCGATCCCGCGTACGTTTTCGCTCCTTGGCTGGGCTTACCTCAGTGCCTCGCTTGCCATCCTCTCCATAGTCACTGAGTCGTATCCCAGCACGAGCGAACGGGCATGGAACGCCCGCCGCCTTGCTGAGATACCACACCATCGTACCTCTCCGGAAGTTGGTTACCCGACCTCCAGAAGGGTTGAGCATACAGTGGGCGCCTCCGGTCCGAGAGTGCAGCGCGGGGACGAGGTCGTCGTCTGACGCCGTGCCGGACAGAACATGGCGCAGCAGAAGAGGTTGATCTTGCTGGTCATCGCAGCGTTGTATGTGATTGCGAATATACGTAGTGATCGCTTGACCGGCGGCCGATACGCTGTGCCGAACACGCGGTGTGTGAGTGTCTGCTAAGCTTTGAGAAGGTAGAAACACGCACTTTTGACACATGAGACCGAATTTCATCGTCATTTCAGCAAGGTCTTTGATTGTCATCGCCTTATTATCCTGCACAACAGTACGCGTGTGAGCGGCCATAGTATAACAACAAAGGAAGTATGCAACGTACCACAGACATGAACGACCGACCGATAGCATGAAAGACCTTGTTGTTCGCGTCCTCCGAGTGCAGCATCAGGTGGGGAGGAGGAAACACGGGCATGTTGGAAACGTCGACGGCGGCCGGGGAGGCCTGCTTGGGAGCAGGCACGGGCTTGATACGTCTGGGCATGTCTGAGACCTGGCGAAGGCGTATGGAAGGCTTTATTACAGAATTGGAGCGTATTCTTGTCCCATATTGGTGCTGGGAGGGAGCATGTGGCTTTGGGTGAGGCTGGGGCTGGGCAGGGGTGGCGACGGACGAAAGCATTCGGCGCAGATCATTAAACGGGGGAGTAATTCGTGAGGTCTAGAGTTCGTCGTCCAGCGATCAGCTTATGTCGTTGTTCGTGAAGTGTCTGTGTTTGTGGAAGGAGGAGGAGAGGAGGGAGATGGAGGAGGAAGGGGAGGAGGCGTGAGTTGGGAGGGAGGAAAGAAAGAACAGGAGAGACGCGAGGAGCGAGTCTCGAGATTGGCAACCGCGCCTGAGCGGTGCCTAAAATGAACTAAGCTGATGGCCGCAGTCAGGATCTCAGATGACGCAACCTAAAACGCACCCAGTCTCTCCTTTTTTCCCGCATTCAAACTCCGCCCCTCCTCCCGGCCCTTCCCACGCCCAAACACGTAACAAACAGTTGTCCGCTTCCGGGCATTCCCGCCGCTGTGTGCGCCCGACGCCCGCCCGCCGATACACACGAGGCCCGCCCTCCGCGTCTCCCACGTGTCGCTCAGTGCTTCGAGGACGTCCTTCTTGGGCGGTTATGTGAGGGGAGGGTGAACGCGCCGCCTCCCAACTTTCGCTAAATCGACTTTCGCCAAATCCTACTCTCCATTCCGTCATTCTGCAGGGAAGCAAAATCAGAACCGGTTGGGGTGATGGCTTGCGCCAGCGTTACACACTCGCCGCGCCCGGCTACCCGTCGCACTCCTGCAAGGCGCAAATATGCCGTTGTCACCAAGTATACACACCCATGCGTCAACAATCACTCACTACAAGTACCGTGTCACTGCATCGAGCTTTGCCAGCCCTTGACCAGAGCCCACCCAGACTGTCCAAGACCCTGCGAGTTTCCGCCACGGATGATCCTGCAGTCACGGCCATCTGACTCGTTCGCAGCAGTAAGGCTCTGCCCTGGCTGCGACATACCGAGTCAAGGCGGAATCTTCTCAGGCCCCAGTAACAATAGGGTGATGGAGCCGCGGCTCCATGACTGGGTAACAACGGAGGTATTGACAATGTACCTTATCGTTTGTCTTGAGCGGCAAATACTGATATGGGCCTACATCCGCTGGTCAATCTAAGGCTCAAAGCATGTGAGAGGACACGAGATACCTTTGTATGATTGAAAGTACTTGTGTGGCCTTGACATACGAACAGGGCCGCTGACCGCTTTTCGGCAGCTTGCCGGTCTTTGAACCTACAAGGATAACTCGTGCGATCGCTGTACGCACAAAGACACAGCAAGCTGAGAAGAAGCGGGAACTTTGTGTGCAGAGATGAGTGAGAGCAGAAACTGATAGCTAGGCGGTGACTTACCGTGGGCAGTATTTTGAGCCGGATTTGACTGTAAGCCTGGCATGCCAGTTTACATTGACATCTGCAGCAGATCGTCGGTGCAAGCATAAATCGCGCAAGCCTTGGCTCCATTATAATATTACCACCGACGCCATAATATCATGGTAGGTCTCTTAAATCGAAGAAGAAGAGATCAGGACACCTCAACAGCGAGGGAAAGCGAAGTCCGACGTACCCGAGGTGGCTCCCTTAGAAGCACTGAACAGCTTCGTAGTTTGCTCAGCTTAGCATTGCAACTATTGACCTTCATTATCATGCCTGTAACGAAGCTAGAGACGATGTGTTAGGGCTCAAGCGCGAGGGGGGAAGCAAAACCACCTTACCCGAATCTGGCTATGACCCTGCTGGAAAGTATCTGCCAACCTCGCTCGTCCTGACAGTACAGGTATAGAGCTCCAACATCGTAATACTTTATTGTGAGGGGAAGGTCAGATCGAGACACCTCACATCTCCACACTCAAAAGAGAGAAAAGACAGACAAGACATACCCGAATATAGCAGAGATGCACCTTCAAAAACCACCCAACGATTCTACTCGCATAGTAGCTTCACACCTCAGACCAGATGCTAATATCCTCATGACTGGTGAGCCTGAGGAACGAGAGGGAAGTCGTGCAGACGACTTGTAAATCTACTGCGCTCGGTTTGTAAGCCCAAATTCCCTCTCCAGGATCATCTTATTCAAGTACTCACTCAACGTTCGAAGATCTTTATCCTATATAAGAGCTTCCTGCTGTCCATAGTCTTGGTGAGGAGGTAGGTGCTCGTCGCTTGACGTCGTCCTAGTAAGAATGGTATGCTGACCAACCAGCGGACGCCGATTTACCACACCATCGACCATCGTCCACCGCAACTGTAAAGCCTCCTCAGTATAAGACTGGTCCATTAAATCCAACGAGTGAAATAAAGATCAGGGATTGACTTCACCTCGTTCAGTACCGCGAGATCAACTCCAAGACTTCAGATTCAAAGCGGGGTGGGGTAGAGTGTGGTAGTACACACAACCCATTGGCAGTTAGACTACCAAAATCCCATCATCAGAGCCAACCAGTATAGGCCAAGTAAGGAGGGAAGAATAAATGAAGACAACGAGCAAGTTGTGCAAGACGTCGGTCGCGGTGAAGAGCGTCGACCAACGGCAAGACCGTGACGCAGAGGCAGAAGCAGAGTCCTAGCGCGCTTAAATCACATGACGATTTCTGGGTTGCCCCCACTGTCAAGAACAACGACGACCATCTCAACGTCGTCCTAGAGTTGAGTCTTACCTCTGCATAGCGACCAGCGTGAAGAGACACACAACGAAGAGAGAATGCCACAAGATAATACATTGCAGTCACGATCGAGAGAGAGGGAGAGGGAAAAGAGAAATAGAGTACAAGCAATACAAACGCAGGGAACTCGAGCTCAGGGGAAAGGGATGGCCACACAAACCACGACGACGGGAAGGGAAGGAGTTACAACATCACTCTATGCAGTAACTGGAATCGAGGGGGGACGTCGAGGTGTAGTGAGGAAAGGGGGATGAGGAGGGAATAAAGTAGAGTAGTAAATCTGTGAGTAATAAACATAGAGCCACCGGATGGAACAAGACTAAGAGGACGAGAGAGAAAGAGCGGGAAGTGCTCAGACTCATCGTTGCTTGTTCGTGGAGACGGCGACGGCTAAAGTCACGAAGATCAATGAGTATTGGTAAGTGAGGGAAGAGTACAGGGTGGGCGTACCTCTGCGAGATGACGACTTGGTAGGTGCCTTGGCGGTCTTCTTCGAGTCGGCCTTAGCGGCAGTCTTAGCGGGAGCCTTCTTTGCCTTTGTAGCAGTAGCCTTCACAGCAGCCTATGTTCCCCACTCACGTCAGCAAGAGATCCCACCGAATAACCACCACACTGGTTGCTTACCTGCTTCTTCTCAGTCTTAGCAGAGCTCGTCTTCTTCGGTGCTGCAGCCTTGGTAGCAGCAGCCTTCTTCTTGGTGGCAGTCTTAGCAGCAGGCTTAGACGCCTTCTCGACGACTGCCTTCTTCGTAGCGGGGGCCTTTGATGTAGTGGCCTTCGGTGCAGCGGGCTTCGCGTTCTATTCAAGTACAAGTCACGTCAGCTAGGGGCCATGAGGAGGACGAAGATGAAGTAGCTTACCTCCTTGGCAGCGGGGACAGGCTTGGTCTTGGGTGCGAGCTTGACCTTGCCTGAGGGGCCCTTGGGGAGGGAGAAGATGCCCTCCTCGGCGCCGTTCGAGATGGCACGGTTGAGCTGAGAGGTCTGGAGACCAGTCATCTCGAGCTTGTACTTCTCTTCGACGAACTGCAACACAATACAACATCGTCGTCAACCTACAGACCCTAGACATCATAGATAATAGAGACTGACCTTCTTGATGGTTGAGCGCGAGACACCAGCACGGGCCTCATCAGGGTGGGCCACGATACATTCCTACCAAGCAACGTCCATTAGTCAAGACTACAACGACCCTCAACGAACACAACGAACCTTGATCATATCCTTCCACGAGGGATGAGCAGCAGGGGCCTTAGCAGCGCCCTTGCTCGCAGGCTTAGTGGCAGCCGACTTAGTCGCCGACTTACTAGCAGGCTTCGCAGCCTTGGTAGTCTTCGCAGTAGATTGCTTAGCAGCGGCCATCTCTAACACTGACTTGAGCTGAATGTTGACTAAGTCTTCCTTGTTGGGGTTGGTAGTGGTGGAAGTGAAGGAGTTGAGGAGTTGGAAGTTGGGTGGCCGGGGGATCTTAAGGGGGAATGGTAAGCGGGAAGAGCAGAGATCTCGCTCCAATATATAGGGAGCAGACGCGTCGCGGTCATGTGACCCCGTTTAACGCGTTTGTTGACCGCGTTTGGATTCTCACGCGTGTTGAGGCGGTGAGATGATAGATCGGAGATCTGGAGCCACACGCGTGGGGCACGTTGGCGGCACGTTCGGGGGCACAAACACTGGATACCACCTCGGGCAAAACACTATCACAGGCGCGCGAATTTCTGTAGAATAATATTCCCTGAGTATTCCTAATCAGGCGCTTTCACACGGCTTTTCCGTCCCAGCAAACGTTACCTTTGCGGATATTCTGCGATCATTAATCTGCAGTCGAAGGGTTAGACAAAGAGCTTGGTGAAAAATCATCGAAAAGTCGTCGATGAGGCATCCTTTTCTTGAGGCACAAAGGTAAACAAGCTCACAAAGAGCAATCGGGAGCCTTGAGGAGCGATCTAGCGCAGCCCGATCCGGAAAGGCGCCGCGAGGTTACCTTTGTGCGTGTCGAAAAGGATGCCTCATCGACGACTCGTCGAGCACTTTTCGTCTGGCACAAAGGGAATCTTTTCAAGCGAAGAATATTGCGCACATATTGGTTTGAAAGGTAACATCACATATCCATCATTGACTAATCAGCCGCCATCGAATAGGAATACTCATTGATTATTATTCTACGGAAAAGCGAGCGGCAGTGATTGGGTTTTGCCTGAGGTGTACGAGGATGGAAGTTCGATTCCTCGTTCGCGCATATTTTTCCCTCGAATTCGCCGCCTCCTTCGAATGCGTTGTCGAGAGGTGTATTTCGCCACTTCCTAATAGACTCAGTCGGAATGAAATGTATGATAGAGGGGTACTGTTACCACAGAGTTGAGGCATTACTGTCGACTAGATGGCTACACAGTCTGTGACAGTCATGGTACATGAGCGATGCATGGCCTCTGATGCATCTGATGCATGATGTCTCGGAGCCACCCTCTATAAGCCTCCCAGAGTTTTGCCTAGGCTCACGACATACTACTTAGTACTGTAGTGAGATTAAGTTTCGATATATGTAAATTGCTTACAGTGTGAAATAAACATTGGCACTTGTCGGCACTTGGAGACATGGGAAGAGCTGATAATACGAGAAGATTACTGTATATCTTTTCGAGGGCAGGCGAGCAGCAATGAAGGAATGAGTGTAAATAGATTTTCGATTTTGCTTTAGGTACACAGAAGCTATGCTATGCTTAGCCAATCCAGAAAAGCTGTCAAGTGGCAATATCAATGGAAACATGAGCCTTGCCGTGACTGCCAACGAAGGGTGCGAGAGTACGAAGGACACGAGAGACAGAGATAGGGAACAGAGTGCATGGAAACAGGGCCACAAGGGGATGGCAGTTGAATGCCTGGATGGAGGAGTAATGAGTGGCGGATCAGGCAATATGATGATGCACACGTGTAGCGTAGTGGCAGCGATGGCTTCCCAATGGAGTAACTACTTGATTGATTTTGTGAGCGCGTGCGGCCGCGTCAGTCAGCTACGTTCGCTTAAACCTCAGAAATCCTTCTTGAGGCCAATCTTGTTTCACTCGTAAACCAAACCTCTCAAGCCCAAGTCGACGAATCAGGCGTCGGAGAGTCTGTTTCTGGCTTGGTGATTGCGTGACATGCTGCTCACCCTTCGCTGCGTAATCGCTCCAATCAAGGTAGAGAAGAATAGCTGTGACTGCCAGGAGTGTTGCCACAGTGACGCCCATAACAACCCGAGTAACAAGATTAGTTTTGGAGAAGAATGTAATCATCAGAGCTCCCAGGAAGGCAAGCATGCTGTGGGAATGAGCAGAAATCCAGTTTGTATCAGCCTACCATCGGGTAATATTGCTGGTGACCAAGAGGAAGAGTTCTAACCTCCAAATGAAAAGTGCCCTGGGAAGGCTGTAAGCCATTAAAATAATCAAGGTCAGTGATGTGATGTCATCATCAGATATCAACATGCGTACCTGTAAGCAAGAGCTATGGATTGTAAACCATACCATTCCTGAGATCTTCTTTTGAGGAAGTTGAGCTGCTCATTTTCTTGTCAGTCGATGCCGCAACAGACGGAACGTACTAGTCGTGTATACTCACAGCTTGTCCAGCAGTAAAGTATCGATTCGATCGATGACGATGGGTCAAAACTTGCACAATGATAAGGAAGAAGATCGAGAGCACAGAGGATACGTAAGAGGCTATCTGTGCTGCACTGCGATTGTTGGTGTCTTCATCGATACTGCCAATCGCTAGAAACCCGATATTCGCAGAGAGGATCACGGTAGCCTATACATGAAGGCAAATCTGAGCTATCGTAGATAACTGCCACCAGGGTTGGACCTGGTCGATGAACATACACACCGGAGTCATCATTGACTGGTTCCAGTCTTTATCAGCCATTGCAAGGAACTTGCGCCATGTTAACCAGTCAACGCTATCGTTGATCCAAACACTCTCGATTTCTTCCATGTATGCGCTAGGCATGAAGAATAACACCGGAGTGATGATCTTGAACAATATCGACTGTTCGACTGGTATCATATGCTTTCGGACCCTCTCAAAGCGCACGATACGAGTACCTCGCCCGCCATGATTGTTCAAGAGCTTGTACTCATCTGATCAAAGGCGATTGAGTCCATGCGCTGAGGGAAATTATGTTGGTAATCTCACCGAGGTTTTGCTTACAACGAGCTGCAAATCAAGATTGTCATAAGCGTATGACTCTGATCTGACAGGATAGTGTGCGCACCAACAAGCCACGTATCTTGAGGGTCCTGTACCGGCCCTGTCGAAGAAATGAGTCCTATACAGGTACACATGGAGATAAAGACTGAAGAACCTTGAATTCGCTCCAAGTATTGAATTAACGCAGAGGCTTCGTCTCTCCCGTAGGGGAAGAGGGAGCTTTCCGAGGAGATGTGATCTGCGTGAAGACTAGATCAGCCGAACATATAGTAAGCTGTGAGCCGTGACACAATATAACACACCAAAGGCACCATAACTAAGTATTTTAATCAATTGCGTCACCACATCTGGAGGGGGCGTACGGTGACATGGAAACATTTCTACGTGCACCCTGGAAGCCTATAGTCAGATTTTTGCGCGCCTGGCCCTACGGTGAAAACTTTGCTCTGCGTCTTGAATCTGAGAGAAAACTTACAAGTCGCTGTCTTATTGACCTACCAGAACAAGTACTCCAGTTGCTTACCTACACAAGTGGTCTAATAGTCAGTAAGATTACTTTAACGTACATCCCAGTCTCACCGATGTGCGACTCTGTAACACATGACGCTATGCCTTTCGTCACGTACTCATATTGTACATCGGCAAGCCAAAATACGCGTCTTTGTGCCCAGGTCGCCAGGTAATACCCATAGACATATTTAAAGTCAGGTTCATCGTCGGGGTCTTCTAACATGATGACGATCTCTGTGTCGTTCGGTAAAGGATTCTCTTGCACTGATATCATTATTAATAGTTCGGAAGCACACTGGGTAATGCCAGCCAGGGTGTCTTCGTCGTAGAGATCTGCGAAAGTGAAGATGTTCTAAAGACATGGTTCATTTGCGACTTCCTATAAAAATTCAATCCAACTCACATGACAGATATCATGGAAGTACGAGTTACCGTCTGGCGACTCGCATGGTTGCCATTCAAAATTTCCCAGAGGGGACTGACTCTTCAGATTTTCCAGGCTGACAATGGGGACGCATCCGTTTATAAGTGTGGAGGCGATAAAGAACGGGGCTTACGGTGAAAAGTGCCTTTTCAGAGTTTCAAATGTTGAGTTGTAGCTAGTATCGTCATATTGAGTTGGGCTAAAATTGCCAAGACGATATAGAGTAAGCCGAGAGAAAAGGAAGTGACTCAGAATAGAGGTTGAAGGCGCACTTGAAATATCGCCTGTGGTATCTCTCATCCATCATATCGGAAGGTGTAAGCGGCTTGCAACCAATACTCTCTTCTGGCACAGATTTGGTCGTGCTGTTGTGTCCAACAGACTCATCCGGAGGGGCAGCTGCATCTTGTAAGGGGAGTGGGGCAACCCCCTCGGACCGTGACAATGATTGCGATGCTAGTGAGGGCGAGTGAGATGGAGCTGGATTCGTCGAAAACATGTCGCTGTGCGTCTCCCCAGCAGCTTCTACCGTCGGGCTGCACAAGATATACTGGTATCCAAGGTGCAGTTACGGGCAGCAAGCCTGCGACTAAAACTAGGCAGAGTAGCAGTCGGTGTCTGGCCTCGCCTGAGTCTGACAACAGACGCAGGCAAAGCGGGTGGGATGGTAGTGTTGGTCATGAGGGTCTCATTGGACCCCGTATATAGTCCTTGGGACACCGTCGGACACGAGGACGACCACTAGCTCCTGGATATCACATTGAGCGTGCCCTTCGTGCCTCTGTTGTGCATGTCATCCGAGTCCACAATATACGCACCGCAGCTCCAGTGAAGACTTACACACCGGCGATTCCATCGATATGAATGTGTCACAGACAACTTCCCTGGAAAAGCAAGGTATGAGCATGGCCACAGGTTCTTATGAAGCCTAAGTGCTCACTGGTGGTTCAAGTTCACTGACAGCAGTTCACTGACAGTGATCATGGCTACATCATGGCTACCTAAGCTTGCTACGCCGCAAATTTTCTTCTGGTGACCCAACCGCCGAATATACTACGCTGGTAATTAATGCCTCTGCAGCACTTCGGATGGGTCAGGTCAAATGTTCATACGAGACATTATCAGAGTACGGCATGTTTTCGTGGAAGAGTGCCGGAAAACGAATATCACAAACCAAAATTACCATTATGGAAACACGATTCGTATACTGACCTAAGCGCGGGAAGCCCAGACCAGGCTGGCCGCTGAGGACTACTGATACTGTACGTTCGATAAGTGGGGTAAGTTGAAGCCAACCTTGGCCAATGTGCGGGAGATGAGCTGCTTTGCAGTCTAGACTGTACCTCGCATGCAATCTCCGTCAAGCCGGAGGATAGCTCACCTGCCACGCCATCTTGGATTCAATGGCACACGGCGTCCTCGCACGAGACCACGCTGTTGTTGCGAGGATTGCAACCCCTGTAGAAAACACGTTAGACCTAGAGGTATCGAAGACTCAGTACGTGACCGACAGCAGCGACTTCATCTGTCACTTAGGCAATGCATGCCGCGGCTGGCGCAATGAATAGTACTGGTAGAAAACGCCGCGATTTGAACCTGTGACTTCAAGTTGACAAGGGATGTCGGCACTAAAAGTGACAGAGTGGTAGCTTCCTGTAGTTCACGTATCAGAAAGACTTGAATCTTCTCGGAAATGAAACCAAACCTGCGACAAGGGCCAGATGCAAGATAATTTCTAGCGAAGGCAGTTTGCGCACCAGAGTTCAACCTTGCTGATTACATCGTTATCACACAAAGTGCTGTATGCGTCGCTTGGAATTATCGCCATCACTGCCTCAAACTACCTACCAATGAAAACAACCTCCAAACCTACTCATCCCCAACCCCAAACCCCCAATCCCTAACCAAAAACACACTCTCCTCAACCCTCATCTCAAGCACACCCAACTTCTCCCGCCTCTTCTCCCAAACCCTCACCATCTCCCTCTCATTCCTCGTCAACAGCCGCTCCTCGTCCTCCCTCACATCCGTGCGCTGCCGCTTATCTAGGACGGCGCGCAGGAGGGGTTCGTGTTCTTCGTGTTGTCGGCGCTGGGAGATGTTGTAGAGGGTTTTGTAGAGGGAGGAGAGGATTACTGCGTAGGCCTTTTGGAGGTCTACGTACCTGGAGGGGGAGGGGAAGGAGGAGTGTGATGAGATGGTATGATGAGTGAAAGACAGGGTGAGGAGAGTGGGACTTACCAGAGGAAGAAGGTCCGTGCGGGGTTCCTGTCTGCGCTTTTTGCGACCTCTTGGAGACTGACGATAGACTCCGCGGACATAGCAGTCAACAACGGTCTTACATCCTTCGGGTCCATCATCCCAATTTTCGATATCTACACCCTTCATCAACACACACTCCCACACTCCCCAAACCTCCAAAAAAACAGCACACGCACCTGCTTCTCATCCATCTTCCCAACCCCCAAAAGCAGCCCAACAACCCTAACCCCCTCCTCCCCATACCTTTCCCTCGCAACAGCCTCAAGCACGCGTCTCCTCAACCGCCTCGCAACAACCTCGTACTCCACCTGTACTTTGCTCCCGTTCACGGAGAGGAAGGAAGAGGCCTTGCCGGAGGGGGTGGGGTTGTCGGCGGAGGAGAGGATGCCGATGTATTCTTTGAGGAGGGACATTTGGGAGGGGTGTTTTTGGGTTGTGTGCAGGCCCGCGCTGAGGATTGAGGAAGGGGAGGGGGAGGAGGAGGGGAGGGAGAGGGAGATGTTTGCTAGGGATGTTGGGTCTGTGGTGAAGGAATGAAGGGGGAGTTCTCAGTATTTCGTGGTTGAAGAGGAGCAGCGTTGAGGAAACTGACCTGAACGGACGTCAGACAACTTTAGCTGCTTCGCCTCAGTAGCCTTAAGCACAGCCCGAATAACCATCGCAGCCCCATCGTTGTATCGTTCTCGCGCAGCCTCTTCAATCATCTAAAGTAACCTTCATAAGATGACTTGCACATTGGAATTGACGATGATCGTATTAACTCACCTTGTTCCGGATGTGTACGTTGAACCGCTCGCAGTTGACGCGGAAGAATACTTCGTCCTAGATAGCAGATACCTTTAGGGGAAGGACAGAGGGCGATTTGGTGGGAGAGGGCTTACGTCGACTATGTCTTCTTCGACTGCTTTTCTCTGCTGCTACGTTAGACGCGGTGCCAAAGGCAGACAAGTAATTTGGACACACTTTGCCCGATCGTCCACTATGCTGATCCTTCGCCTTCCGTTTCTACCCAATAAGCAATGCCATAAGTCCAACCCAACCAATTAAAAACTCGCCGCACTCACCATCCCAACCCTCTCAGCCTCCTCCTCCTCCCTCCTAATCCTAGCACTCGCAACCTCCCTCGCCTCCTTCAACTGCTTCGCCGTCGGGAACCCAACAATCTTCGCCTTCTCCTCGGCCTCGTACCGGATGCGACGGTCGCGCGGGGAGACGTGGGAGAGGACTGTGGCGGGTTTTAGGTGGGAGGTGGAGACTAGGCTGTGGAGGGCTGTGGTGTATTTTGCTGGGCCTTTTGTAGGGGGAGGAGAGTAAGTCGAAGGAGAAGGAGAAGGGGAAGGGAGATGGGAAGGACAAACCTTTGATTGGGTCGAATTTAGAGAGTTGGGAGATGATCTCCGGAGGACGTAGTTTGCCATGGTCAAGTATCAGCTGTACAACCTCCGCGGCCTACAGCAAAAAAGCTCAAAGTAAACTCTACCACTCCAAGTGAATAACCCAAGAGACCCGCACCCACCGCCTGACCAAACATCTGCTCCGCCAACCACACAAACCGTCCATACCTAAGCCTGAGGAGCGTCTCATCCGTATTCACCTCAAACACCTCCCCACCGTCGAGATCGCTCACCGCGTGCCAGAGGATGTTGTGCTGCACGAGGACGAGGATCGCGGCGCGCGCTGTGCGGGGTTTGAGATTTGAGAAGCGGATGATTTGCGAGAGGGGGAGGCGGCCGCGGTGGAGGAGGACGTGGGCGACTTTCTGGAGGGTTCTGTGAGTGAGTATGGAGTGGAGGTGGGGAGGGAGGGAGTGGACGTACTGCTGTTAGAGGGCCGAAGTGGGTGGCGATGATTTGTTCGCATAAATTTGAGGTGTTTGTGTCTGTCATCGTAAAAGTGAGGACGATAGGTCGTGCGTGGCAGTTATGGGAGGTAGCAGGCCTGCTGCAAGCTTTGAGTTGGACAGAAGAGATAGATGAGCAGAAGCGGAGACCTGTAGAGGTGTGCAAGTGGTTACATGAAGAAAGAGTAAAGTACGAGCTTCTATTCGCTCGGTTATCCCGGCCCGTGGCATCCGCCACCTGTAAATACTCTGAGTCAAATACTCTGAGTCGGTTCATCGCAAGTACTAGTACTATGTAGTTGTACTTTGTTGGATCAAAGAAAATTCAGACACACTCACTCTAAGACCAAGTTTTTCATGAGTTTTTGTGCAAATCAAGTGCGTAAGGAATTTTTCAGAAACATATACATTGGTGAAGAGATACTTAGGGATACTAGGCACGTGCAACTTATAAGCAAGCTGCAGCTCGAACATATATAATAAATGAGAGCATCCACGAGTAGGCTGTTCTCTAGATCTGCATAGTCAACACTTTGGATTTTGCTGAGGAATGCGTCCATTGAAACTTCAGCGAAACACGGTCACCTGACTCGACGCGATCAAGATTCAATGCCGCGTTACGGTGATGCCACGCGTGACTTCGACCGACGACCACCGTGACAATAACTCGTAATCCGACTATCTCACCCAATCTATTATCCCTTCTATTTGGTCTTATCCTTCGCTACCAATTTGCTAGTTACTTGAGCATGGACTCTTCCACAGCCCGGAGACAGAACGAAGAACGCAAACAAGCCGAGATACGACGACAGATAGCTGCTCTCCAGGCTCAGTTAAAGGAGGTGCCTGCCGTCGAGCAGGACGTCCCGTCTACCCCAAAGAAGAGGAAGCAGCAGAACAGTATACTTGCACCTGGGACGCCATCACCAAGTACGTCTTGTAGTCTGTTTTCTCCTGTCGAGCACTATTGACGTGCATTGCAGGAAAGAAAAGACGAAATGAAGACGTCCCACGACAGGCTAGCACATCTCGAGCAGCCCCTCCACCAGTCCCACGCGCAGATACCATCCGAGACTCTCAAGCACGGCATACTCTCACCAAGATAGCCAAGCCCGCCGCCCCGTCCACCGTCCTATCCAAACTCGCGAGCTTGAGCACTACTCACACCGACGAGGATCCTGACTATACTCAAGTCCGCTCGGAGGGGTTTTTGCAACGTGCACCAGCTAAAGAGGATAGTGGGGACGGTGGTCGGGCGACGAGACGCGAGGAGGACCTTACGGTTATCGAGGATCTTGAGCCTGGTCCGTACGAACATAAAGCCCCCTTCGACGATCCCCACTTCCAGAAATTGGAGCCTCATTCTGGTATCAGACTATCGTACGTCCTCGCACACCCTATACTCCCCACCAACTACCTCACTACAGCTAACACATATACATTGCATACTAGCTCACGCGCAATCCCCCACGACGAATTTCAAGACTACCTCCGCGGCCGGTACTACCTCTCCCCCTCCCGTCTCTACTCCGTCATCCGCCTCCTCCCCAGCAAACAAGGATACGACGTGCCCGTAGAGGGCGACTGGGTGACTATCGCTGTCATTGCGGAGCGTGGGCCGTTGAGGTATAGTAAGGCCCCTGTGGACGCTGTCAAGGAGGAACCGGGGGATGATTTGAAGAGTCTCTCGCTCGACGCGCCATCTCAATCTCAGAGTAGTAACAAGCCGTGGCAGAATCAGTGGAAGGGCAAAGGCAAGGCGAAAGCTAAGGAGGAGACGAAGCCCACCGGCAAGCGGTACATAAACCTCAAACTAATAGACTTCGGCTGCCGCTCCTCCTCCTCCGCCACCTCCCAAAAGTCGACTATCCGAGGTGACGCCTTCCTCTCCCTCCTGCTCTTCGAGAGCGACAGCGTCGAGGAGGTTACTCGTGTGGATGAGGAGGGGAGGGAGAAAAAGGAGAAGGTGTATAGGGGCGGGAGTAGGGGTGCGTTTGAGAGGATGGCGAAGTTGAAGGAGGGAGCTGTTGTGGCGCTGCTGAACCCTAAGATTTTGAGGCCTTTTCAGGTTCGTCTTTCCTCACCCTTCCACATCCCTCCTCTCCTTTTCTCCTCATTTCACTACTGTATTCTACTATGACTAATATGTCTACAACATCAGCGGGCCACAGACACCCCGCACCCAACAGACAACATCCTCGCCCTCACGCCCCTCTCCCTCTCCTCCGTCTGCATCATCGGCCACTCACTCGATTTGGGTATGTGCGCCGTCGTAAAAAGGGACGGGAAAGCGTGTGGGAGTTGGTGTGATAAACGCGTTAGTGAGGTTTGTGAGTGGCATGTGCAGCATGCTGTGCAGGGGAAGAGGGCGGGGAGGGCGGAGTTCTCTATGGGGTGAGTTCTACTATACTACACTACTGCTACCTTTTTGGGGGGTGTTGTGAGGGAGGGGCTGATGTGGGTGTTGTAGGACGTCAGGTATGACGACCGCACCCAAACGCAAACCCGCATACGACCCCGCCCGTCAATGGGGCCTCCAACCCTCCTCCCACCCCTCCTCCTTCGCCTCTGCCGACGCAACCTACATAGTCTCCGGCCACATAGTATCCAACAGCACATCCACCCAACACTCGATGTTTATAAGCGAGAGTGTGGGGAGAGACGCACAGGCGAGGGCGGCGAGGAAGGCGAAGGAGAGGGAGGAGGAGGGGGTGTTGATGGAGGGGCTTAGGAGGAGGGATCGGGAGGGTGTTAGGGTTTTGTGGGCTGCTAGGGAGTTTGCTAAGGAGAAGCGCGAAGCTAAGGCAAAGTTAGAGAAGGAGGGGGGGAAGAAGGGGAAGGGGGAAGCTATGAAGGAGGCTAAAGGCAAGGACGCCAAAGGAAAAGGGAGAGACCTCGAGTCTTCGGGTACGGAAGGGGAAGACAAAGAGGAAGAGGAAGAACAAGGAAAGCTCAAAAGCGCATACTCAGCGACGCTGATCCGGACGTTAGGGTTCGACCCTACGGGGAGACGGAAGGGTGCTACTGCGAAGGACGTGCAAGATAAGGTACGCCCCTCCTTCCATCTCCCTCTCAGCTTATGATTCTGACTTGATATGGTGGTGGTGTGTGATGTGTGATGATGGTGTTTGGTGTTGTGTGACAGTTGAGCGCGTTGGCGAGCATACACGCGAAGAAGAAGGTGGGGGATGTTAGGTTGGGGCCGAGGCCTGGGGGGAAGAGGAGTAGTGTTGTCGCGCCGCCTGAGCCTGAGAAGCCACAGCCTAGGAGTAGGGGTGGTTCGACTGATGAGGGGTTGGATTTTCCTGATAGTAGTGAGAGTGATGACGGGTTGAGAGTGAGAGGGGTGGGTGGGAAGGAAGCAGTGGAGGGGAAGGAGGTGGTGGAGGAGGGGATGATTAATTTGGATAGTAGTGATGTTGAATAAAGATGTGAATGGGAGGGATGGTTTGACTTCAGTGTACCATGAATAGATTGTATGGTTTTGGGTACTACTTGTTGTATTACTGCACTGCCCAGAGGTCGTTATATTGGGTAAAATCCTGGATAGGGCACAGATTGCGAGACCCTCTTTGTGCGATCTAATGTATAAACGACAGGTAGTTTGCTATAGCCATATCTACTTAGAGTAAGTAGTAGAATGGTCGCATCTTGGGCAGTTCGCGCCGACCAATTCTCAGCGCTCCGACTCACGATTGTCCAAGTTGATGGTCGCGGAGTTTTGGACTTTCAAGTTAACCTTCACTTCGACCCTTACAGTATAGGTACGTATGAAAGTAAGACAGACATATCTCGCCCTGGGATAATCGTGACTCTACAATGTGAAATTTGGGAGATGTCAATCCAGGGGCTCATTCCGACTCGCTGAGCATCATGCTGCCGTGACGTAGTGAGTGAGTTGCAAGAGGTAGAACATCCATATGTATACTTACGAGTCCATTCTAGGTGCCGTTGCTAGGTAGGTAATCAAGGCGTCGAACATCGTCCGCAGAGAGTGATGATGTTTGAGCCAAGACACCCCGAGTCGGAGGTGCTGGCGACTACTTTCTTGCTACACATTCGAAAATGTTATTGCTATCACGAAAGCGGACTGGAGAAGAATCCTCGCAAACTGCAACTGGTTCATTTGAAGAACGAGACGATCCAAACGAGGCTGTCGATCGCAGTCAAATTCAAACCAACTTCCAGCCTCCAAATCGGGACGCATATAAACCAACCACCCCCAGCCTCCTCCCCTTCTCCAGACACCACCACCACCGAGCTCGTATGGCTCGCCCCGTTGTTGTCTCACCTCGCGCCCGCGTATCCGCGGCGCTCTGGATCGTCGTCGTCTCTCTCGTCGCGTACACCGTCTGGGTTATCCTGGAACGAGATGTCCGTGGCTCGTGCTCGACGTCGGCCTTGGTTTCGGTTTTCTCTTGGTTCGGGTTCCCTGTTTCTTCTGTTTTCTCTTCTTCTTCTTCTTCTTCCTCCTGCTCGACGCCGTCTGCCTTCTCTTCAGGCGACGTCTCCCGTTTTGTTGGTTCTCTGCGTGTTGTACGACACCTTACACTCCTTCTCGTCACGTTCCTTGGTTCGGTCCCCTCCCTTTTCTCCCAAACGCTCTTGCGCCTCATACGTTCGACGACGTACGGGCCCTCTCTTCTTCATTGTGGCGGTAGCTTCTGCTCCTCCTCCCCCACTCGACTCCACTCTTCTCTCGCCGAGCTTGCTGCTCCGCATCTCCCATCCATCTCTGGCTCTTATCTTCCCTTCTTCATCTTACCCCTTGCTATATTCGCTGTATCTTTCAAGTTCTGGCTCTACCGCGTCGTCGTACCTTCCTTCCACAACGTCCCTATGGACAAGGACGAGCGCTGGCTTATTCCTGCTCTCCATCGGAAGCTGGACCTCCTTCATGCCAAGTGTTCTGCATCCTTCAGCTCCCTCTGGCAACACTCTTTGCGTCCTTCGCTTCTCCACTCGTGCTCGTTGCACCACATTCTGTTCCCTCTGCTCCCGATCACGGTCGTACTCCCTTCGGTTGTTGTCGACCACCAACTCTGCTTCAAGCCCGATGTCGGTATAACCTACTGCTCTGCTTACTCCATCCCTACCCTCAACCGCCTCGCACACTCCTTACTCAAATCTCTCTTCGCGGTCTGGTATTCTTCTCTGGTATGGACAGCTATATGGGGCTTAGTTTTGGCAGTCATGGTTGGATACCTGGTGTACTGGTATTCGCTCATCTATCTAGTGATGGTATGTATTCGTTCCACTATTACTTTGGGCATTGGCTAATGGCTTCGTTCTTTAGCGAGCATACTTCTCACGCAAGGCTGGACGGCTGTTGACGGCTATCCAGAGCGTGGCCCTCGTGCATTCCCTGGCACGGAATGGCGACATCTCTGTGGATCTCGACAACAATACCTCGCTTGAAGAATCTGTCGACGCTGGCTCTGACAATGACTCTTTCGACGCTGGTCAACTCCAACTTTCTATCGCCTCCCAGGTCACCCCTAATTCTTCTGCCTATTCTCCGGTCCAGGGCGGCGACATCTCTGTGGAACTCGACGACAGTGTCTTGCTCGACGTCGACACTGACGATGCTGGCTCTGACGATGAGTTCTTCGACGCTGGTCCCATTGAAAATTCTTTTGCCACCGAAGGATCTCTGGAGTCTCTTGCTGATGCTGCTACTACTGACGACGACTTTATCTCTGACGACGACTTCTTCGACGCTGCCGAACCTGAACACTCTATCTCCGACAAAGAATCCCTGGACTCTTCTGTTGATACCGCCATTGCTACTCCTGTTCTGACAAACTCTGCCGACACTGTTGACTCTCAACTTGATCCCGGGGATGACATTGTGGTCCTTCAACTCAACACTCCAGAGCACGTCGAGGAACATCCTATCGCCCACGAGGAACCTCTGGAATCTCCTGTGGATGTTGCTACTACTCCTGCTACCCCTGGTGTCTCCGACAATGATGTTGACTCTCGACTTGATGACGGGGATGACGTGGTGGTTCTTCAACTCGAGACTCCTGGGAACGCCGAAGAACATCCTATCACTCACGAGGAACCTCTGGAATCTCCTGTGGAGTTCGCTTCTACTGCGCCTCCTCTGATCACCTCTGACTCTGGCGACGATACTGACTCTCGACTTAACGACGGTGACGATATCGTGGTTCTTCAGCTCGAAACTTCTGGCCACGTCGCGGCCAGTCCTTCCACCGACACAAACGCTGCTCCAGCCGCCGATGAACACTGTGAAGACTCTGTTCAAGTACTGGCTTCGACTATCAGCCGCCCAGCCAGCGAAGCCCGCCAGTACTCCCCTCATTTCCCCGACGACTATCATCTGGCCAAGGATTTCCTCGAAGAATATGAGCTTACATCTGTGGAACTCGACGTTGACCGCTCCGGCTTCCGACTCGCCGCACGCTCACGACGCTGTGGACGCCGGGTTGCAGTAAAGTTCTTCTCGCCCTTCAACGAGGGCTCGCAGTGGGTAGCTCACCCACAGCTCGGAAGCATTCCTTACGAAGCATCAATCGGCATGACGTTCGTTCATCATAACATCGCGTCCACACTGAACGTGTTCAAAAATCCATGTGGATGGTTCTATCTGGTACGTCTCTCCTAGTGATTTTTATTAGTCGGATGGTGACTGATGCTCTCGTAGGTGCAAGAGACTGGTATCAAACTCGACGACTTCATTGCCAACTCCCTGTTCCGATCACAGGGCCTGGATATGGCGCGGCTTATCTTCACCCAAATTGTCGCAGCTGTCCGCTGCCTTCACGCGGGCGGCGCTGCCCATGGCGATCTCCGACTGGACAATTTCATTGTCACTGACATCGGCGAGGTACGTATTTGCATGAATTCATTCACGCCTCTCGCTGACCAATGTGCGCTTTTAGGTGAAGCTTGCAGCGCTCTCCACAGTGAAGCTTTCCGTAAATGAGGACGGCACCGGTTTCCTCTATGACTCGCGCGAGTATCAAGGACAGGATCTATATGCACCGCCAGAAGTCCTGGCGAGCCACTTCGGTGAACATTACTCTCCGCTGGACGCCGATATATGGTCCCTTGGCGTCATCCTCTTCGAACTCGTGCTGGGTTACTCTCCTTTCCGCACCAAGGATGCGATCATTCAGGTTGCGATCGATGGTCAATTCCCTACCGATCTATGGATGTCTGGCGATGCCGATTTCTTAGGTCAGATTGGAGTGGCTGCGGTGCTCGAGTGCTGCTTCCAAGCCATTCCAGAGAGCCGGAACCCTATCGAGGAACTGAGGACGCACGAGTGGCTCCTCCGTACGAACATAGCGGAGTTGCCCTCATTCCATTCGTCGTCCACGGTTACTCAACTCCAGTCAAACGAGGTAGAGCTGACCACCGTCGGTCCATCCACTCTCACGCTCGCGCAACCGGACAACGTGTCGTATATCTCTATCATCCGTCAAAAGTTCCTCGACCGCTTTGATCTGGACGCTACGCTCAGCGAAGACTTCTTACGCATCTATGCTCCCGGTCCTATCCTTGGTGTCGGGGGATTTGGGTGCGTGATCAAGGCCCGCCATCGCGTGCTGGGACATGATGTAGCGTTCAAGTTCATCCGCAAGTCAAAGGTTTCGCACTTGGGGTGGACGGTTGACGAACACGGCGAATCGCTGCCTTTGGAGGTCCAGTTGATGACGATGGCTACACACGACAATATTGCGAAGTCTCTTGAGGTCTTCCAGGACGAGGACTTCTTCTATATCGTAAGTTTTCATCCTCGTACTAGTGCTCCTTGTGTGTCGATGTTAATTGATATCGCCAGGGCGTTGAACTCCATGGCTCTCCATGGACCATGCTTGGCGGAGGAGACGGCGCAAACAGCCTTTATGACTTCCTCAATGCGCACGGACCGCTATCAGAAGACGTTGCACGGTACATCTTCGGTCAGATCGTCGAGGCCATCCACTATCTTCACAGCATCGGGATTTCTCATGGTGACCTTAAGCCTGCGAATATGCTCATTGACGACAATCTCAAGGTATGTACCCGTTTATCTCGCTCTTTCCCTTGCATTCAAGTGCTTATGTTCTCTTCTCTCTATTGCAGGTGAAGATAATCGATTTCGGCAACGCTGTCTTGGATGACCTCAGCCTTCCGCCGGTTGATCGTCTCCATGAGATGGGATGGTACTGTGGCACACCCGTATACATGCCTCCGGAGTGCTGGGTGCGCAAAGAGGCCCTCTATGCCCCTGCGGACGTGTGGAGTCTCGGCATAATCCTGGTTGAGCTGTTGACGCACGAACTCCCCTACTACGATGAAAACGATGTCGTGGAGATGAAATGCCACCTCAAAGAGGATTGGAACGCGGGGCTAAGTGACGATGTCAAGCACATGATTACCGGGACGTGTCTCGCTTATTATCCGGAGGGTCGAGCGACGATTGAGGAGGTGCGGGCACATCCTTGGTTGGTCGGGTGGAGAGCCATGGGAGGGATGATGGCGGTTGTGAAAGATATGAAAACGGAAATCTAGAAAAAGAATCCAAAGAATCTATCAATGCTCTGAAATGTTCTCGAATGTCGTAGCTATCTGTTTAATATCGTAGTGTTGCTCTATCTTATACAATCTCATACCACGCTTTCTCCTAAAACTCTGTTCTGAACAACTTGAGTCGAGAAATCCCATAGTTGGCATGCATGACTCTATCGAGTATGATATCGGCAGTGGACGCTATATTGATTTACATACGCGATTACAAGATAGAATAGAACTAAACAATGTCCTCGATGGGCTTCGTTCACTTGAAGGACAGCGCTACCCGCACTGAGCTGTCTACGGCAATTACTTCTCTGTTAGGCCAAATATAAAGATAGTGCTGTGAACCACCAAGCACGGAACAACGCCGTCCATCCTTCTTCAACTATAACCTTGTTGAGGCAGTCCCACAACCCCACGTACGGGTCGCCGCCATGTCGAAGTCTTTAGATTAAATGATAATGATCAGCTGTGTTCGATTTTAGTATCAAGTAGTTGTACGAACCGGACGACCTCTTCTTCCAAAGGTGAATAATCTCCATAGTCTCCGGAAACTCGATTTTCCTCCTCTATGACAAGAGAGCTATACTCTAGTCCTGCGTGGTTACGCTGGATAGCAAGCTTGGTCGCTGCGACCTCCAGCGGACACACGAGAACGGTGCCCAGCAGTAGCAGAGCGATGAGGCACTTCACGGCGGTCGGCCCCAAGAAAACGATTCTTACGCCTTGTGATTCATTAGAGCGGCCGATAACGAGCGTGTCAACTAGAGCAAGGAAGATAATCTTGTAGACCATGCGAAGGGATAAGGCGGCGAATAACCCGGGAGTTGTGAAGATGATCCATGGTCTACGACGCTCGGTGGGAGACAGGAGGGTGCGCATGGTTTGTAGTGGGCGAAAGTAAGATAATGGATGGGGAGCGGTTATAGCGCTGTATTGGGATGGTCAGTGAGTCCGGCCGCGAGATGGTTCCGTATACTGACCGGCAGGTGAACACCGTGCTAACAAGATCGAGAAGGAGAGCCACGATGAGGTAGATCAAAGTGCCAAGTGGTCCGATGCTTGGGAAACCGCTGCCGTACATTACGCGTTCAGGTTTCAGAACGTAGAGTACAAAGGTGAAAAGCAGATTTATTTCGATGAGCAACGGTACTGGACATGTTGAAGATTAGGTCAGTCTGTAGGGGTGAAAATCTGGTGTACGCACGGGAACCCTTGTACAATCCGCTCCATCCCTGTAGTACGAGCATATTCAGCAAGTTTACGGGAGTGTCGACAAGAGGTATTTACTTCGAGTCTCTTCACCCGCGCGAACATCCCGAAGAATGAAGTAGCAGGTCTTTGGGTATCCACATTCCCTTCATCATCTAGCCTGATAGATTTAGGGTTGAAGTTGGCCCTCAGACGTACGAGGGTGCCCGTCAGAGGCATAGTGATGAGTAGGGACCCTAGAAGCGAGCCGTACATCGTCAGTAGAAAGATGTAATACTCCATTCTTGTCGTTCGCAGAGGTTGAGGTGGAGGTCGTAGTCGTAATGTGAGTTGCTTTGCTCACACCTACGGTCAAGACGACGAACCACAGCTTTGCTGGCGCTGTTTTGGTGTTGTTACGGTGCATGTCCCCAATCGCCCTCCAGACTTTTGAGCAGGTCCTTGATCATCGGTGTCAGACGCGTCTATGACAGATAGCAGCTCACATGCATCAAGCACTTTCATGAACAATCATAGCGCAGTCAAGAGGACATGAAAAAATCAAAATCTGCCTCAATTAATTTATCGTCAAATACGGATATCAGGTAGAATACAGATAGGTTAGAGGCACCTCGGAGACCGGAAGACCAGAAGACCAGATGGGGAACCTGTGAACGTCAGTTTCAACGAGGACAAAACCATGGAGAGCGGCAACCTGCAAATAAAACACAGTCAGTGGAAAAAGATGCACTTAGCCTCGGATTTTGAAGTTGTGGTGGCTCTGGCCCAATCGATTGGGGCCGGAAGTGACCAGGATAGGGAAGTCGCCATACTGCAGAGGTAGCGCTTCGAGTTGAGTTACCAAGTCGCGGCACAAAACGCCAACAGGCTTAGTGCGTACGAATACGCTTGGAACCTGAAGGAAGTGTGAGCCATTAATGTGTAAGACGTTCATAACTACGACATACCTGGAGAGCCTGCAACCGAACCCTCGACGGTATCTTCTTCCTCATAACCGTCATCATCATCATCTCGTGAACGCTTCGAAAGCGTAGAGAGGGTTTCTGAGGACTGTTTCGACGATGCTGCATCATCCGCCAAGGTCTGGTCTGCATCAGGGTCCTCAAGCTCATCCCATTCCTCCTGCTCATAGTTTTCTTGAGTGAAGTGTTCACCATCGGCATCATCGTAGTCTGAGAGACGAGTCAGCGTACCAAATAGTTCAGAGTAAGATAATACAGACCATAGAGTTGTTCCGCCTCTTCTGAGTTCTCACTACTACCATGAGCGGTAGCATCATCCGCCTCATCTTCATTTTCCGGAGCCAACAAGACTAAAATGATATTCTTTAGCGATAGTATTCATGACAGAACGTAGATAGAACGCACCTTCGTCTGCTCGAACAACGACAGGGTCAATGTTTTCTTCTGACTCATCGTACTCATCATCTACAGCACCATGATTAGGAATGACAGAGCACAACGAGAAAGTCAACGCACTGTTGTCCTCTGACCCCTTTACTGCAGTCTCAGGGTCAGTGCTGGCCTCATCAGTACCTTCTTGCGATGTCTCTTCATCGAGCTGTTCGGTTGCGTTTGCAGGAGCTTCGCCACCGAGTTCCTCCGGCAGAGCCTCACCGAATTTATCATCGTCGTCGGGGAATGTCTCGAGCGTGGCGTAATCCCCGCCCTCTTCAGCGTCGGCACTGCGATGAACCTCATCGGCGTCAAGCTCTTGCACGGCAGGTGCAACGGTGAGTTCGAGGCCCCGATCTCCAACTGCGTCGTCGTTTTCTGGATTCTCATATCTGTCGCTGTCTTGATTCTGCTCTACCAAGCCATCGGGAGGTCCGTTATCGGGGTATTCCTGCGCTACTTGTTCACCTTGTGCGTCTTCTTCGGATTCAATCGTAACGCCTTCTGCTGGGTGGTGTTCTTCTGCAGCTACTTCCTGTGCTACTTCGTCCTGAGCGTCGTTGACCTCATCACTCTCATTCTCATGAGCATCAGAGATCGATGGCACTGCTGTATGATATTAGGTATGAGTACCAACTCCGAACCTTGCTGATCAAAGGCAACACATACCTGACCGAGGCTGCTCTTCGACTGTTTCGGCTGAAACCTGAAGTTGTTCTGTCTCTGGCTGTTGCTCGTCTGTTCCGAGAGCGATCTGGGCAATCTGTTCGCGGAGAGCTTGATATCGAGTAATAAAGCGGGAGCCAGATGTCAATCGTAAACGTAGCGGGCCTGTTAATCCGAGACGATCATGTATCTCGTTTAGATCATGTATAGTGACCTGAGCTGCGTAAACATTGTCCTAGAATAGGCGCATCAGCAGAGCACAAATATATTAGGCTAGTCAAACGTACCTCTCCTACGGTGAGATTCAAGTCATATGCTTCAAGAATAAGTTCGTTATCAACTAACTCTGCAGAGCTGTAGACAATCTGCTCCTGCCTCAGGGCAACGAATACCTGCGCCAAAGATTCGTAGTAGAGCGTGGGCTGTTCATGTAAGACGAGGTTCGTAGAAGAATTAGCAGTTGAGGATTCTCCAGGACTTTGTGATCGTGACTTAGAGGGCGGATGGTTGAACAGGCAAACATCGCCAGTAGCTATAGATGCGATCGATAAAAGTACAGCAGGGGGAGGGTCAATGTATACTCCTTCGCTGATTTCATGAGGGTCGCCTTCTTCGGGGACCTCTTCAGTGGGCTCTGCAGCTTCAGGAGCAAGGGCATCCGGATTTTCCACGGCAACAGAGTGATCACCCTCCGCGTCTGCGCCAGAAGCGATAGACATCGCTGCCTTATGTTCTTCATGCTGAATATCGTGCTGCTCTCTAGGCTGTTGGTCTTCATTGGCGGCGTTGGGCTCGGCTGGTACGGAGGCAGCTTGATACTCCACAGACTCGTTAGCGATAGGATTTTCCACGTTTTCAGTTTGTTGGTAGGCCGAGTCGCCTGACGCATCGGCGGTAGCGGCTGCTGGCGTATCGCTCTGAGCTTGCGCAGCGGGATAGTCTCCTGGTAGAATAGGAGAGTGAGAAGTTCCAGGGGTAGCCGAGTTGAGCTCAGCGACGGGAGCAAGAGCGCTTTCGTCGTGTACATGCTGCGGTGAGGTGACGGAAAATCTTGCTTCTGTCTCGGGCAGCGGAGTCAACACTGCAACGTCGTGGAAACTTGGAGACTCTGTCATAACGACCGATACGTCGGCGAGAGCAGGCGATGAGAGAGAATAATGAGCGGGAGGAGTCATCGGATGCTGCTCGACAATTCCAGCCTCACTTGCAATCAGTACATCTGGTACTGACTGCAAGCTTGGTGGCGGATGCTCGACCTCTACCTCTATGTCCAGGAGTTGCGCGTCGCCATCGTAGTCGACATCAGCAGGAACATCGTCTGTCATCTCGTACTCTGTGATCTCTCCGTCGTGCTCGTCGTGCGGCTCCATATCGACTTCAATCGTCTCAGAATACTCCGTTGCTGCTGATATAGGGTCGTCGTCGAGCATGGTGGCCTCGACCGCCAGCCATTCTGCTGGGCTATTTTGCATGGAAAAGTCGCCGTCTGGGGCGTAGTCGAGCATTTGGGTGTCAGGGTAGTCCACGAGGGTGGTGGTCGTGGACATCTTGTGGGAATGCGAGCGAAGAATGAAAGCAGAGACAAACGAGTTTGCCGCAAACCTTCGCACAAGCGCAGACGACAGCCTGTGGGAGGTGTTCGGGGTCGTACTAATTAGTTTCAAGTCGCGGCCTCCTGGCACTCGCTGGCCTACTTAGTATCTGAGTCGGAGTTGGCGCCGTGCAAGAGTCTAATGATGTCTTAGGTCCGTAGACAAACAGTATATACTCGTGGATTGGTTGGGATACTATATATCTTCTTCATACAGGTCATAAACGATACTACGCTTTCAATACTAGTACATCTCGACGTTTGAGAACGGGTCGTCGGAGCTACTAAGGAAATGGAAACCTGGGACCGTACAGACCGGAACAGCTACTACCAGCTTTGCAGACAACTCGAAGACGATCAGATACTACATGATGAACTGCAATTCACGACGATTGTTACACAATTCTGCTTCAGTTCCGGATATCGAGCTTCACCTGTGTATTTTATCAATCATCACATACCCACATCGAAACGTAGCCGAAATAAGAAGAAATAATGAGTACGCACCTTACTAACCGCTCTCGTGACGGCCTCTGTGAACGCCTCCCTAAAGTGGCGAATCACAGCCGGCACATCAGCCTGATTAGGCTGGGTAGAGATGGCCTTCACAAGGAGATCATTGAAGAACTCATCCGTCATCGTCGCAGGGTGCGGACGACGAATTAATTTTTCAACGGCCTCCATCATCCACTCTGTCCACCATCTCGTAGCATAACACACCTCCGGAGCGGTCTCCCCCTTGTGAGTGAATGAGCCCGTGATGATCTTCGCCCACTGGGTGAAGGGACGCGCGACGGCGACGGCACGATGAGTCGGGATTAGTGCCTGGTCAGCAGAGGTGCCGAGAGTTGAGGCAAATAGCCAGCTCGCGCGAGGCGCGAAGAGGGTGATGTAGTCGCGAAGGAAAGTGCAGATGTAAAGTGGCATTGCGGCCACCTCCGTGGCGCTGGCGTGGTCTGCGTTCCCCTTCCTGAAGAGTGACGAGATAGCGTCTCCACACGCCTTGTGGTAGTCGACCAAACGAGTGTAATCACCGTGAGTGATACGCTCGAATTCAGGAATCAAGGGGAGATCGCTGGCGGTGGTCAGAACCTGCTTGAGCGAGAGTTTCGCGGCCATTCGGATTTCGTCCTGGAGGCTCGCACGACCGCTGGCGAGTGCGATCGCGTACACCTGGAGAGGCTCTTCTTCAGCCTTCGCTTCGATTTGCTTGCGGACCTCCCGCACGATGAGATGCATGTTGTACTTCTTTGCGGCTTCGAGGACGTTGAAGTCCACTTCGATGGTATTAGTGACGGGGCTATGATTGACCGAGGACATGAAGCTGAGAAGGGGGTTGATGGTCTCGCTCCGCTCTTGAATGTCAATGACCTCGGTGCTACTCTCGGTGTCGTCAGAGGAAGACATATCCGAAGAGGACCTGAGCTGGAGAGCGCGCTGGCCAGATTCGGAGTTGCCGTTGAAAGCCTCGGAGGCGATAGACAGAGTGGTCTTCGGCACGTAGAACTCTACCCCATCCGACGCCCTCAATGTCAAGGCATCTGGCGTCTTGACGTTGAACGGGTAGGACGCGGCCGAGGTGACTCGACGAGCCAGAGTGACGCTAAGTCGTGTCGTAGTATCAGCGAAGGGAGGTAGACCTGTAGCTGATAGGATAGCTTACACAAAGTCGATGATTGCGGGATGAAACATTGTCGACTCGGATGTGAGCTGTAGAAGGAAATTGAAGGAGTATAAGGGCTCGAAGTTATCACATATGTACGCGACCATTATAAGGCGTACCGGTATGCCTGCGACCAATGGCACCAGATTCCCGCCACTGCGCGTTTTACCCACTGACCATTAAACTCTATCGTCTTCGCTGTGACTCAACTATATTATACCACATCACCAACACTTTCCGCAGCGCGATAAGAGGGCACGTTGCGGGAACGATTTACAACGAGGCGGTACGGAAGAGCTGCGTCGGTAGATGGTCGGTACCTCTAACTTACTATAGCTCGCACTGGCAGGCGTTTTGGGGTCGGGTCGCAAAGGGACCGGAATTTCCAGTAGGTTTGGGGTTGTTCTGCATGGTGGTCGTGTTGTTCTAGACACGACAGGTAGCAGACAAAACTTGTTAAATAATTCAACGAAAGACTTCCATATTCCACGCTATTCTACTATAAGATTCCAAGATCAGTCAAGCAAACAAGCTCGAGTCAAGACAACGCAAATACTAGCAAACTGTCCAGTATATTCACCATTCTATGTATGAGCACGCCTTCACACCATATCCAGGATCTTCTCTACTACTTCGAGGGTGTCACTTTAAAGGTACCGTTGGGCAAGACCTTCGCTTTCTGGCCAGCCTCGACCCAGCCCTTGTCCTCGCCTTCGGTCTCCTCGACGTCGAGCAAAGTACCAACTGTAGGTCCACGGATCCACAAAGACCCGACAGGGTCACCACCGCTCTCGATGACGTTGTCGTCTACGCCGGTGAGCTTGGCCTCGACGTTGATAGCAGGGGAGCCAACGGGTGCGAGGTACGTAAACGCATACGTGTCCGCGGCGGACGCGGTCGAACCGCTGGTCTCCGTGGGGAAGGTTTGAAGGTCCAGAGGGTGAGAAGCAAGCACAGGTCCCGCCACCAATGGGTGGATGTACGCATTGACAAGAGGGGTTGAAAGGGCTACACGAGACGGGGTGAGGGTTCGATTCTCAAGGGCGCCTATGGCATTTCCATCAGAGGTGTGTCATAACGAGAGAAAAGTAAAGATACGTGCCTCCTGCCACTACGACGGCCCGTACTGTGCCTGCGCCATTACCGAGAATGGATGCTCTGGCTGGGTCGAAGACAAGTCTGTCCCACAGGCTTTGCTTGGTGATGAAACCTTCGAGTACGTTGGAGAGCTTGTGGCGCCACGCAATTGAGGACAGAAGGCCGGAGCTCTTCGCCTTTTGGGTAATGGCCTGAGTGATGGCGTTGAGATGAGCTGGGTGTATGAACAGCACTGTGGGGGATGGAATAGGATAACGATCCGTGGTTTTCAGATCAGACAAGTCTTGTGCGGCACCTGTCGTTATCCGTGAATACAGGATAATAGTGTATAAGTGTTTATGCACATACCAGCATCAGTTCCGACGACTTTGGAGCTATCGACAGTGGCGAAACTGGCGCCTTCGTAGACTGCAGTATAGGCAACTGCGCGACCATACGCAGTCGATAGTGGGTGAGACGAGACGATGGTGTCCAAGGAAGACAGCGTTCCTGATGTTGGGAACAGCGCGCGAATCGCTGCCACTCCGGCTGTGATATTTTGGTGGGTCAACTGAGCGCCGAGAAGCTTTCCAGAGGGATCCGGATAGAACGACACAGTGAACACTTGGGAGGGTTCTAAGAAATAAAATCAGTACTGTGTATCGGCTAGAGCGTTCTTTGTACCAACCTGGCGTTGGCACTTCAATAGGCTCAGACTGAGCGCCCTGACGCTCGATATCGTCCCATTGTAAGACGCGCACTTGACGAATCTGACGAGCGAGTTTTGCATCTGGTTGGCCAACGACGATAATAGTGTGGTTTGTCTCTTCGTTGGCATCGTACAGAAGCTCCAGTAGTTGCGGAAGGAAGTCCGCGTGGGCGATGATTGCTGTTGGGGAATGCTCGTCAAGGACTTCGGACAGCAGAGAGCTGGACGTCAAGGTGAACGAAGGGATAGAATGGGAGCTTAGTGCCAGATCCGAGATCAAGTACTCTATATATTCCAGTCAGAACGTGTGCAATCAGGACTTATCAACCTGCCTTACCCAGTCCGTCATTTAAGAGGAGGAGAACGTTCGAATCTCCTGGAACAAGTCCGGCCTGCTTGACTAGCCCTGTACCAAATGCCGAAACGCGCTTCAGCAACTCTTGGTTTGTTATCTTAAAAGAAGTTCAGTAGATATTCATCGACTTGGCAATGTTTCTTACCTTGGTAGTCCATAACGTCCGTGGACCGTCCAATTCAGACCTCACGAGGTCTCTGAGTGTGTGTAGCTCCTTGGCAGGTCGAAGAGGGAACTACCAACGATAGCAACGACCGTTAAAACACATCCTTTTGAAATGATAATTGCAACTCACTCTACCCATCATACCCGTACTATAGTTCCGGTAAATGGCGCTCTCCTTCGGATTGCGGACGCGTGAGACATCGCTCTGTCTGCCCAAGAGTATAGGATGAACGAGCGACTGGGGTTTGTAAAGATTGTGAAGGAGAAAGAGGCCCGCAGCGGCCAGACCCAGAATTACGGTCAGATCATCTGTGACAAGATAGTTCTGTACAGACATGACGGAAAGTCGGCTGTCTGTGCGGACTGTGCGGAGAAGACCTGGTCAGATGCAGTTCAACGCTTCGGTGGCCGTCGGTGGATTTCTTTAAACAAAGAAAGAGCTTAGCATGCGGTGGTCGTCGTGGTTCGAGTACAAGAAAGTCTTTTGTCACCGGACTCACGCTGGCGAGATGCAAGTGGTCACGGTTATGAGCTGAGTCCGAGGCGCGTATTCGGCGGGCGACTTGATGAGTGGGACCACAGGCCGACAGTAAGACGCCCTAGTAGCCGCTCATAGGCGTGACCTCCACCCACGTGGACCGTGATCCATATAACTGTTCGCCACAAGCAGAACGCGCTGAACAGCTCTTTCTCTCTTACCACCACCTACGCTGGCATGTCGGCCCAGGTGCAGCTGAATACTAAGCAGTTCAACTCGCGGCTGCAGCTGATTCTCAATTCCTGGGTTGTGAGCAAGTTTCATTCGCCATTTAGTGTTATACTCACCAGAAACCAAACCACACTTTTAACAGAACGCAGGGAAAAACGACGAGTATGGCGCTATAGCTGACGCGGAGGCTTTGTTGCTGCTTGCTGGGGATCCTGCGGGGGAGGAAGAGCCTACCAGAAAAGGAACAGCGTTCCAGGTGCGCTTTATGCAATGCCATATTGGCGCGGCTTTCACGAGTTTGCTAACACGATCATCGTTTGTCAGACGTGGTTATTAGGATATGAATTCCCTTCTACTTTCATTCTTTTCGAAAAGAAACGCGTCGTTATCCTCTGCTCTGCTTCCAAAGGTGCGTCATCGCACTGTGTCATCCCTATACCCGTTGTAAGAGCTAACTCTACAA
Organism: Irpex sp. Y119-03; assembly: GCA_037042295.1. Lineage (NCBI taxonomy): Eukaryota > Fungi > Basidiomycota > Agaricomycetes > Polyporales > Irpicaceae > Irpex > Irpex sp. Y119-03. The sequence goes on from JAXQKB010000057.1 coordinate 83,116, forward strand.
TCAGCGAGGATACTATCGCAGATTAAGAACGGAAACCCTCCCGTGCCCGTTGAGATTTTCGCTCAAGCAAAAGCCAAGGATCCGCCAACGGATGCCCTCCCCAAATTCACGGAAGCGTATACATCGCATGCACGCGTCGGTTCTCTGACTAAGGAGGCGCACACGGGGAAGCTGGTTGATGAGTGGAACAAGGTGATCTCGGAGGCATCGACGAAACCCGAGTTGGTAGATATGGCGCCTGCAATCTCGTCATTCATGGCAGCCAAAGACGAGGATGAGCTGGTAAGCTCGTTATTGCTTTCTGCGGGCTATTAGAGACTGAGGATCCGTGTGAAATGTCTAGAAAGCTATACGAACTGCGGCACACTTGACATCTACGCTCCTCGCTCATCATGTAGCTGTCAAGCTGGAGACCATCCTTGACCGAGAGGCCAAAATCTCGCACGAGGCGTTCGCCAGTCAAATAGAAGGCAGGCTAGGGTACGGTGAGGGTGATAATGCCAAGGGACCGGATATGCGAGTTTGGCAGAAAGGGAAGGGCTTGAATGATGTGAGTATGCATCACGGCTGGCAAGTGTTCCCAACTCACGTAGTCTCGTAGGTGGACTGGTCTTCGACCGAGTTCTGTTATCCCCCTATCATCCAGTCACAGTCTACAAGTACCGGGTACGATCTGCGATCAACAGCCGAGTCATCTCCCGATGATATCTCTCATAAGGGTGTTTTCCTCGTCGCTCTCGGTATGCGGTACAAGGGTTACTGCGCTAACCTTGGACGTAGCTTCATTGTCGACCCTAGCAAGGTCAGCTCATTATCCTGAAGCGACTCGGCCAGTGTTATTGATGACCATCATTGTATTACAGGAGCAAGAAGCCATTTACAACCTCCTCATATCTCTTCAAGCAGAGCTTCTTTCCTTCATCAAGGAGGGCGTGACAGGCCGTGATGTATACCAACACGCTTTGGACTTCGTAAAGGAGAAGAAGCCAGAGCTGGAAAAGCACTTTGTGAAGAACGTAGGGCATGGGGTAAGTCTATACTACTGGTTTGATGGGTAATCGTTGACATTCTGGGTTGTAGACCGGTCTGGAGTTCCGAGACTCCGCTTATCTACTGTCTCCTAAGAACAGCAGAAAACTGAAGAGCGGCATGGTGTTTAACCTCGCTCTTGGCTTCCAAGATCTGGAAGAGGGTGGTAAGAAGTAGGTTGCGCGTCTCCTATTGTATAGCTAAGAAGGTATTGATCTTTGAGGGGATAGGTACGCTTTACATCTCGTCGACACTATCGTTGTCCACGGCGACAAGGCTACCCCTCTCACCTATGGCGTCAAGTCAGTCAAGGATACCATGTTCTTCCTCAACCAAGATGGGGACGAGGAGGTATCCAAGCCGGCGAAGAAGCTACCAACTGCGAAACCAGGCAAAAATGGCAACGCTTCCCCAGCCAAGAACAAGACCGCCGGCGGCAAAGTGCTGCGTACCAAGACGCGCAGTGCGGCTCAAGAGGAGGTCTTGCAGAGCACTGTGAACAAAATCGCCGAGCATCAGAGGGAGTTGCATCAGAAGCTCCAGTCCGAGGGTCTGGCAAGATTCTCCGAAGGCGGAGGCGGCCTGGCTGGTAAAGAAGGCAAAACGTGGAAACGCTTCACGAGTTACAAGGGCGAAGCCGCGTTGCCGCGAGAAGTCGAGAATATGCGTGTATGTTTTAGTCTGTTTTTTATGTTTGAACATATGTATTGATCTATCTCCATATCAGATCTTCGTCGATAGGAAGGCGCAAACTGTTATCCTTCCCGTGTACGGTTTTGCCGTGCCCTTCCACATTAACGCCATCAAGAACGTCAGCAAGAATGACGAGGGCGAGTTCACGTTCTTGCGTATCAACTTCCAAACGCCTGGACAGCTTGCTGGCAAGAAGGAGGACACAGTACGTAGACGTGATTCTAAGCCTCGGCCATCACTTATCATTATTTAAATAGCCATTCGAAGACCCTGATGCTACCTTTATCCGTTCCTTGACCTACCGATCGACCGACGGCCACCGCTTCGACAATATTATGAAGCAGATCACCGAACTCAAGAAGGAGGTGAACAAGCGTGAGCAACAGAAGAAGGAGATGGCGGACGTTGTGGAGCAGGACACCTTGATAGAAGTCAAGGGCAGACGACCTGTCAAGCTCCCTGAAGTCTTCATCCGTCCCGCTCTCGATGGAAAGCGTCTTCCTGGTGAAGTCGAGATTCATCAAAACGGTCTGCGTTACCAATCGCCGATGGGCTCGCAGAAGATTGGTAAGATTACTCCCTTGACCCTCTGAAACATATATGTTAAACCTCCTTCGCTCTTAGATATCCTGTTCAGCAACGTCAAGCATCTGTTCTTCCAGCCTTGCGACCACGAACTCATCGTAATCGTGCACGTACACCTCAAGGCTCCCATCATGATCGGAAAGAAAAAGGCGCATGTAAGTCAACTATCTGTATTAGTATTATCACAACCGTGCTCATCCTTGGCTATGTAGGATGTACAATTCTTCCGAGAGGCGTCCGACGTTCAGTTTGATGAAACTGGAAACCGCAAACGCAAGTACCGCTACGGCGACGAGGATGAGATCGAACTCGAACAACAAGAGCGCAAGCGTCGTCAATTGCTGAATCGGGAGTTCAAAGCCTTCGCCGAGAAGATCGCAGAAGCCGCCACTCAATCAGTAAGCGAATTATCTTTCTTGGCTTGATTAATGGATGCTGACGATCTGCAGACTGGCGACACCCTCGAGGTGGACATTCCCTTCCGCGAACTCTCGTTCGAAGGTGTCCCGATTCGTCAGAACGTTCGTCTGCAGCCGACGACCGAGTGCCTGGTCTTCCTGTCCGATCCGCCGTTCCTCGTGGTTACACTTGCCGATATCGAAATTGCATCTCTAGAACGTGTCCAGTTCGGATTGAAGCAGTTCGATATGGTGCTCATCTTCAAAGACTTCACGAAGACCCCCCTACATATCAACTCTATCCCTAGTGCTCAGCTGGACGATGTGAAGATGTGGCTTGAGTGAGTACAAGTGTTGGCGTCTTTGTTTGCGCAGTACAAACTAACGCTTTACAGCTCCGTCGACATACCTCTGGCGGAGGGACCCGTTAACTTGAACTGGGGTCCCATCATGAAGACGATCAACGACAACCCCTATGATTTCTTCCAACAAGGAGGATGGACGTTCCTGGGAGGAACGGCTATTGAAGAGGTAAGCGATTGATCGTTCGAGTACGCGCATCCATGGATATACTGACGCCGCCATCAGAGCGATGCCGACGACGATTCTGAGTCGGAGTCAGAGTTCGAAGCTGAGATTGAAGTTGAATCAAGCTCCGAGAGCGAGGACGAGGAGAGCGACTACTCTGATGGCAGCAATGCTAGCGAGGACGAAGGGAGCGGCTCTGACTTTGACGATGAGAGTGAAGGTTCGTGTATACTTAGGTACCTCGTCTATTGTCTCGGTAATGCTAATAGAATCTTCAGGTGAGGACTGGGACGAGCTGGAGAAGAAAGCTGCCCGAGGTACGTCCCGTATACCACTAGTGCTAATACTTGAAGGCTAATACGCCTTCTCACGTAGCCGACAAGAAACGTATCGAAAACGGCAAGGGTCACGAGTCCGACGATTCGGACAGGCCGAAGAAGAAGGCTGCGCCGAAGGCGAAGACGAACGGCAAGAGCAAAGGAAGAGCGTGATTCGACCCCCGTCCCTTGGTTCTACGCTACTCCACCGTTATATTGTCACGCATAGTAATTTCATCGATTCTGGCCGTTTCCTTCTCATCCTACTCGTGTATATATGTATTGCTGGTTACATCTTACTGCTGACTTTGCAAATTGTTGCTGTACCACCGCGGCGGATGTGCATGATGGGTACACAGGAAACCGGCCTTTCGCAGGATAGTGCGTCTAACGTGTGATGCTACGCCGCACCGCTTAAGTGACTCCTTTGTAGTCACGCGACATTAGGAATTCCACTAAGTGCCACATCGGGCGGCCTGTGTAGTCGCAGGAATCGTGGGCACCATGCCATGGACTGAGCTCAGTAACGCGTAAACGTTCGACTTGTGTGGAATGATAACCTCGGTCATTCGAACGGATAGGAACATACACATAATCACGTATTTAGGAGGTACATAAGGCCATATGCATACTTCGAAGAAATCTGGAGACATATTAGTAGACTCGGAAAAGTAGATGACAGGGGATTGGCATAGAGTGGACGTGAGCGTATCTTTCAACAGTCAATCAAGAAAGCAGGCTTTGCCACGGAACATTGCCTGATAGGGTTACGCATCGTGGCCATGATTGCCTGTCGTGACGGCATTGACATTGCAGCCAAGGATAACCTGGTATGACGCCTTGGCAACGTGTCGAAGTTCGAGGAGATAAAGGTCGTCGAAATCGATGTAACCAGGACCAAGGCGCCATGCGTCGTGCTCCTGAGAAGGTATATTGTGCTGCGTCTGAAATGAATTTGGAGTGAGGCGTAGAGATAGTGTGACGCAAGCGAGCAACGTACTTGATTAATATATTCCTCGACAACTTCCGCGATCTGTCTCGCTACACCTCCAAGTAGTCGTGGTTCGTTGCGGAGATGCGCGTACTTCTGCTTGGTGAACTTTGTCTGCCCTTTGATCTGTTATTGTGTCAGCACGGGAATAGCTATAATAAACTGAGCCTGCCAGTAAGGCAGCATACATGGATGAGGACAGTGTACTTGGTGCCGGCGTTTGTCAGGACGGGTGTGTCGTATGCGCGCAGATGGCGTTGGATCTCCTTCTCGTACGCCATGGCTAGACGAAAGGGGCCGCCATCCAGCGCCACAAATCGGAGAGGGGCTTGAAACTGGAACCCATATTGTCGACGAGCAACGGGGTGTTGGGGGGCGTTAGGAATCTGAACGGGGAAGGTAGAGCGCACTGTTAGCAGGGCCACGATTCGTGTACTCGACGTCGCCGAGACAACTTACGAGTGTTATATTCATGGACGGATGCTTCACGATGATCAGAGAGACGAAAGTGTGTGTAGATGAAGGGAATACTAGAGTTGAAGGCCGTTCAAGGAGCACGACTTTATGGGGCTCCTGCTTGTGCACAGCACTCCGGCAACTCCCAACACGCTTGGTCCAAAAGTGCAGTTGTCAGGGGAAAATAAACACATAGGATGACCGTCGAACGCGCGCAAAGAATATCGACAAGCTGAGTGACGTCGATATCTGGATAAAACGTGTTCTAGAGCGTATGCGGCGGTGGTATGAACCCAGTTATTATGTGATGTCGGATGAATGGATAATGAGACATTGGTATAGGTGCCTTCAGCCAACTCCAGGAAAAGTGGGATTGTGCCCGGGGGTGTCCGTCGATTGCGATAGAGCAGATTGGGTTGGCGATAACGTGGATATAGTGCTTGTGTATGTGCGAAAGGTGGAAGACATTGGAAACGTCCGAGATTGGTCTCGTGGAACGACGAGAGTACGGGAAGCTGAGGTGCGTGCAAAGTAGAGGGGCCAATCTGGGGTGAAGGACATTGGGAAGAAAAGAAAGCGCAAGCTGGAGCTGCCCAAGTCTATCGATGAACGTTCCATGCATGGGTTTGACACATAATTCTGGTCACGCGGAAGAAGGCGGTTGTCATTTTCAGGAAGCTCAAAGCAACTGCCCGTCGCTTCCCACGAAAGGCCTCCTTCTACCGCCATGTTACTGCAGTCCCGTAGAACGACAGGAATTTTTGTGAGCCGATATATTTATACGAAGACCAGGATCGCAAAGCAGGTAAGTCCAAAAATCAGGATTATTCAGAAAATGGTCGCTTACGGGCATAATTCCTATGGATAATCACAGAGGACCTGGAAGAAGATCAGGAGTTATCAATTGGTCTGGTCAGATCGCCTGGTCTACGCACCGTACACGACGTGGCACCGATCATCGATCAGCTTTGTTGGTTACCAGAGGGACAGGAGACGGTATAGCTCGTTAGTCCGTCTCGCAGTAGCCTAATGCTAACGGGATGGTTCACCTACTCCTCCAGCCATTCACTGTGCTCTTCAGCCACTTCTCTCTTGCAATCAGGACGACACGTTCGTCGTTGCCAAAATTCGATTTAAACGAGTCGGCGACAACGAATGCTATGGAAGTATCAAGACTGTTATGAACAGCGTTATCCTTCCATAGCTGCGTGGATCCTGGAGATCTCCCGAACTGAAGCGCAGCAAGAATTTAGCTGGCAACCAAGGACGGCATCGCGAGTGCTACCACGAGACCGTTTGCCAGGGTATCGTGCAGGTTTTCGCCACTGAAAGAAGGGCCGAGTGATCTCCTATTCTCAGAAGGGAGTTAATATAACGAATAAAACTGTTCATGAACAATGTAAGTAATCATTTGTGTTAGATGAGTGGAGATGAGTAGGCGTCACTCACCGTTATAGAAAGCCCACGCCCTTCTATATGAACTCTGCGCGTATTATGAGCCGATCTGTTGACCGCTGGGGGATACAGTTGGTCCAGATAGGCGGCGGCTTTCAACAATCTTCTTGGGACTTTGTGGAAGAAGCTAACATTGAATATTGACTGCGCAGCCTGGCCAACATTACTTGTCAAGTAGCAAGCTTCGCCCACAAACACTGTTGATTCAAGTTGGTTACCACTGACGACGCACCTCCCGAATCTATTTCTGCTTTGGCCTCGAGAGCGGTCGAGACACAGCCCTTCGAGAGCTTGTCGGCTGTTTCTAAGTAGGTGTGACCTGGGACAGATGCCAGTGCATCATAGGTATTGCTTTGGTATTACAGCCATCCGAGGTCGGCGAGTTCAATTGGCCATTGGAGAACCCGATGATCCAACCCAGCGAGGGAAGGAAACTTTCATCTTGCTGGTTTATACTTCGGTTTCTGCATCGTTTTGGTTCAGATGATGGGTTGCGACACTAGTGAGTCTACGTTATTAGACCCAGAATCGTCACTTATGCCATGACCAGCTGCAGTAGTAGAGGCGCCTAATAAAACCTAATATAATCCGGCGCCTATGTAAGCCTCAATGTGACTGTCACGGTCACACCTCAAAGCATTCAAGATTAGATACTATCGATATACACTCTGCCCGCGACATCCCCGCGGGGTTCCGAATCCTGTACTAGATGGTCACTATCATTCACTGTACGTTGTCTGAACTACTTCACATGAACATCTCACACTTCTTCACTGCCGCCTAATCTTTTTCTATGAGTACTTAGCTACCGAGTCCGAGTCGGCGTGGAGTCTGGACGACTCGGAGTGCGCGATCTACCAAGTGACGTGTTCTTTCTTCACAGCAAGTATCGGTTGAAATGAAGATCGGCTGACAGGACGCAGCTCAAGCAAGTACAGGTCCTCGAGTGTGATGCCGTTTGGCCCGAATCGCAGCGCACCCGTAACATTCTGGTGACGCATCTTTATTCTGCCTGGTAAGAACATGGATGGGAGAGAAGAGGGGTGGTAATAATACTGACCTCGTCTATAAAGGCCTCCATGACCTCCGCAATTTGTGTCAGGACCTTGGCCCGATCATTTGAAACCCTTGTCCCATCCCGTCTTTTACTACTGGAATACTTTTGTATTGACCACGAGTATTCAACGAACTGGTAGCGGTAAGGTGGTAAGTGCTTAACGAGCTTACTCCCGACAAAGTAACCATAAAGTCTACCTTTAGTACAACGGCATATTTGGTGCCACAACCATCGAGGACTGAGATCTCTCCGTCGTCGAGCCCCAGCTCGTGCGCCTTGCTCGCAGCATCCCTCAAAGGAACTCCGATTTTTCCACCTCTGGAAAAAAATATCGTCTCCCTTGGACGGACTCCAAATTGCTTTTTCCGCATAGTAAACTGGATGTAGGGGATTTCTACTAGATCCGGAAGATGCTGAATCGTCTGCAGAGGCATTAGCTTGATTGTCAATGAACCTGAAGGATACGCAAAGCCTCTCACAGTATAGGCGGCGTCGCTCATTGCGCTCTCGAAGTTATTGGGAGCTAAGAGGAAGGGAAAGATTTATGGTTCTGATTCACGAAGCGAAAGAAGGATTGGGGGATGCTGGGTGAGCAGTGAATCAAAGACTTATATATGTATATGTCATTGTAGTATAGCGCGCTAGCGCTCTGAACCTGAATTAACATACGGCTACATAGAAGAAGTTGCGTGTCACTCTTGTATCCTTAAATGAACTAGAACGATAGATAGAAAGATTATTGCAATTCCCCCGAGTCTCTGCAGGACGTAAACACACGGCTCCTATTAATTTTGAACATATGAACTCGTGGCCCGGGACTCGGATGCGTCGGAAGGCTTCTGTATATTAGACTTGATCACAACGTTGTACGTGTGTACGTATTAATCACGAGGAGCAAGTGTTCCAAAAGAGTCCATCTGATAACTATGGTCTCCATTGGCATTCGAATCGCCGCGCAGTCATAAACTTTAGACCATGAAGATACGCGATCTCCTTTTTTCTTTCGAAAACCTACGAGCCTGCCAAGGGTAAGTTACTTTGAGCAACAAGCTCGCATTGGCAGAATTCTACCTATCCAAGCCTCAAGCTTGTGGCCTGCGCGATATGGTCGGTCTTGAGCGGCATCCATGATGCGAGACTCGCCTGAGAACTGCTGCGATTCGGATACGCATAAGATTTGAAACTTGGGCGAATGGTCGGACGGCGAACAATAACTTTCGACGTGCGGTGGATGTGCGGGGGCCTTGAGGCCTGGGGCCCTTGGGTGGATTGATAGAAAGTGTTCACTTATCTCTTTCCTGCCGACGTCATTGCAGGCCATACTTCTCCGATAACGACGCTCATCGTGATCGCTGATTGAGCAGGAATATTGCTTCGGAATGTGCCTGAAATATGTACACGGGATCAGCCCCGGAGACAGAGAGCATCTATTTCCGGGTTCAATTGTCAGTGGCTTATGAAACCTGTTCCTACCAAGGCCTGAGTTACTTGATGAGACTTAGCACATGCGCACCGTGATTTGGCATGCGTGTATGAACATACCTCCGACCGGCCTCGCTCTCTAGTGAGATGGAACGAGTAGCGATTATTCTCTCCACGAGCAGAACTCTGACAAGCCGGGCCTACATCCAAACACGATGAACAATGAATTCACTAGTTTGGGCCGGACGATCTGCTAGTAAATCTATATGACTCACGAGGAGTCTTCACTGCAAAATAGCCTCAGACGTTGTGCAGTGAGGAGTGATCATTCGCGATGGCTTCCACGGCTGCGTCGGGGCTCACCTAAGTACTTCGCTCAGACGCTTTACGGATTACTTTTAGCAGATTCCACTTACATGAAGGGCCGTTGCTACTGCCAGTGCCAGCAGCTTCGTGCGCTCTGGCGGCGCTGCATCGGTAAGTATCAGCATCGATGCCAAACTTGAAGAGGATACCTCACTGGCATGTTCACATCCGAGTCAACGTGACTTCGCTTCGAGACGTCGTTTACGCCGGCGTGCCCCGTAACGCGTGATATACCGCGTCACGGTCAGACAGCCAATAGTAGGAAGATTTCTCCCAGTTGAGCGACGCGTTTTCTTTAAATTTGGTCCAAGTTACGAGTTGTAGATATGAATTCCCAGTGGCACGTACAGTATCATTACTGTAAGCTGCCAGTGAGCGCTGATGCATGGTGAATATTGCCACCAACGACGGCCACGGAGTACGACTCGGATGGCGCAGAAGCAATTAGCGCTCATCGAGTCCCTCGCATACTCGTGGTACGCAGCAGCCACCAGTCTTTACAGCGACGATTTTCTACTTGCCATTGTCACAGAAATAATGGAGGGGGCTGCATGATTACAAAGTGGTAAAAGGACCAGTACACTATTTAGATACAGTAATCTACATATCGAGCTTATAGTAGAAAGGCGAAGACCGGCAGTTAGAGGAGTCGATCCAACGTCCAAATTCCGCAGCGTTGTACAGCCTGTTGTCTGCGGCTCCCTCAACAACTCCGACATCAGACAGGTTCCGTATATCCTGCACAGTTCCAGTGGAATGGTACACGTCCCCGTGCTGATTATCGGACGGGATAGATGATGAGTACGTTTGATACCTCTCGTATACAACGCGGTCTTTCTTGACTGCGAAGATTGGCTGAAAGGAGGCCTTAGCGACCTGCCGAATCTCGAGCAAGTATAAGTCTTCAAGCCTAATACCATCTGGGCCAAATGAGAGAGGATTCTTGTCGTTATAAGCAATCTACATGGAATGAGATGAGTCGTACGCGCGGTGACGGTAAGTAGCTAAGCCGGGTGGCAAACTCACAGACGACATGAAAGCCTCCATCACCTCAGATACCTGACGCACGACTTTCGCTCGGTTATTCGGGACCTGTTTTCCGTTCCGCCTAACATAAGCATATTTCTGGGGCTTAAATGCGGCGTATCCAGGAAACTGTTGCTCCCATGTATCAGAGACGCAGTAATGCGAGAAACGGCAGAGTTACGTACTTGAACGACGTAGGTCACTTTAGTACCGCAGCCCTCGAATGGCTGACTGTTTTGCTCGTCGAGCTGATTCAACCCGCCAGATTGGACGAGATTTAAGGGTACACCATAACATCCATTGACAGTGAAGATCATCCTGGATTTCTTATTCAGTCCGTACTGCTTCTTCGGTGACTTGTAGTGTTCGTATGGTACGAGGACTAAATCCGGCGGACAGGTCTATTGGTCCAATTATTAGCATCGCTGACTGAAGAAAAAACACATGCACCTACTACTAGACCGAGCTCATGCATCCCGCTTTGCGTACCGATGGCAAGGATCAGATTTCTAGTGTTAGGACTCTGAGGTCTGGTAGTTTGAACGGAGGAAGGATTGAAAGTGTACTGGATGATCAGTAGCATGGATTCTTCGCCCTTATATTTCCCTCAGCATAGATCGATAGATTAACAGAAGGAGGGATCATCACGGCGACGGAGGTACTGAGTTATGCCGATCGGTATTGAGGATGGATGGACACACAGATATGTGTAAGTGGCGCCTCTGAGTTGGATAAGGTAGATAGTCGTTTCTCAGCCTGCAAGGCTAAGAGTATGGGCTGCGGGGGGAAGCGGCACGAGATTCTTGTAGGGCAGGGCGAGCAACGTTTGTTAGCATTGTGGCACAGCAGCAGCGACAAACATCACACCTAGCAGGCTCTCGCCATGCCGGCAAATGACCATTCTCTCTCCACCATGCCAGTACAAAACCTGCACGCTACGTGACGGCTAGGGTCGGCCTATTCTTTCGACGGATCGAGCTACTGCCTATGGCACCACCGCAGGACAGAATCTGTCCCCCAACGTATCCAGATTTCCGAACATCTCCAGCCCCGTCCTAGTACGCGTAGTGCTTGTATCCGCAACACCGAATCGACCGTTTTCTCAGTGTGCGGTAGCCAACGCAAACTTTCGGGATATATGGATCAGTGTGTATCGCGATCGCCACACGGTACCTATTACGTATTGAGCAAGCAACGCACGGTAGTTTTTCATAGTGGATGTCTGGAATGGTAGAGGGTTGACTGAGCCGATCCGTATCGATGCTGCAAGAAAGGGAGGTTCGGCGATTCTGCCATTACGCTCGGCAGACGCCACCAATATCACCACAGTAAGGCATTTGACTTTCAGCATACATCCCAGGGTATGGCTATGCGCAGATGTGTGACCAGGACTGCGGGAGGGGGCCTACGCAGGGGAGCTTTAGAGATAGAGAGGAGACGATGCTCAACCCTTCGGACCTCAAGCTGACGCTCTTTGCCCTTCCCACGACGAGCGATTTTCCTGATAAGAGCTTGTTGGAGATGGCGTCTCATGTCAAACGATGTTCCACTACCGAGGCGCCTCCCACGTCTTGCCAACGACCTCCACACTACAGAGAGCTGCTGTGAGTCCTAGCACGGTGAGATCTACGTAGGACTATGCCAAACGTTGACCAGTGCATTGCAGAGGACAAACAAATCTTCTCACTAGGCTTGAGGCACGGAGTTATACGAACTGCATAGATGCTACTAGATGGGTTGTATGTGAGGCAGTTGTTTCGGACTCGTGTTCTCTGTTCACTCACATTGGGCGTGATAAGGGCCAGAACGCTACACAAGGCGCATCGGCGCATATGGACATTCACCAGGACCTCGGTGTTGACAACCGCCCGGCTGTTAAGCAGATCTGTACGCACGTCGGATTCTGCGAGTTCCTCTTGGCGCATTGTGTGCGATAATGCTGCGATGTTGAATGGGTGGAGACTGAGAGCGATTCAACAATCGCCTAGCCCATGATCCTGTGGGTGCGTGTCAGACTGACAGCATCTTGAGTCCTGGTATCAAGCACTCACAATCCCTTCATATTGGTATCTCTTCGTACACAACATCCTATAAGATCATATTCAATGCTTCCTTCACGAGTTAGTCGTATTTAAGTTTCAATGACTCTGGCTTTGATCATCTCGCAGCAGAATTGCGAACACTACTACGGTGCAGAAGAATTCGATCACACCTACTTTCGCCCATGGACCCATTGCAACTACTTACTACTGTCTCGCAAGTCCCTGGAGCTCAATTCGGTCATCTGCGCGTCACGCCATACGGGAGCAACAAATAGACCTATTCGGTGAACGATGTTGGGCAGATTCCTTTAATTTCATCAGGTGAGCAACCTTGTTGCAAACGATCATTCAACTTGGGCAATACACCCACCGTAGAATTTAGATTGGAGCACACTGACGCCGGCGCTCGGTTTTTAGGTCCAACGCTCTAACGTTCCACGCGGATAGTGGGGTAGGCCTTGTCGTATGTCGTGCACAAGAGACCTCTCGGTATGGCGAGGCATGTGTTGTAATGTAGCGTCGAGGCTGCACACGTCCTTATGGAAATGTAGGCCAAGATCTCCCTAGGTGGCACCGCATGCGTCTCTGCCGACTACACAAGTACATTTAAAATTCAATAGGTGATCCACGGATAGATGGTTCTCTTACCCTTTACTGTATGCATACCCATCTGCTACGCAAGCTCATCCCCACCTTCCTCGCTGCCAGCTTCCGTTCTGTCAAAACGCTCGAGCTTGCCAAGGGAGTCCTTGGCAGCAGAAACACCAGGAACACGTTGGGGTGGGTAGCAATAACTCGAAGCCGAAAAGGTAAGGTCGTTCGTGACATCGCGGCAGCTCCGTTCCCATTAGGAGCAGTAGTGGACCCATGACCAACGGTCTGGCCACGGGAGATGCTGGGATATTAAATCACGCTTTACGTTTCGATGGCTGCGGTGACGCTATTTGAACCCAGCGAGCGAGGGTGAGTTCAATTCGACATGAGGCACCACAACGCACCTTCATTGACGACATCACAGTTTGTCCTCTAATCAAACTGCCTCCTCATCCTTCACTGTGATAACCATTAGGGGACAGTTGGTCCTTGTAGGCGACCGACCACTCGTATGTTTGGTTCCATCAAACACAGTGTGTGATAAGCGTATCCCTGGATATTCCGAGTCTATGGTCGCCGCTACAACTTCGAAGTTCCACGTTCCTCCGTGCTTGGGGTTTCTTCACGCGAACAGGATTGCAGCTATGCCTGATATTGAATCTAGTGCTGTCCAACTCACGTTGAATAGATCTTATATCAAGCGGGATTGACTTGTGTGGAGGTATGGCGAGCATGTTGAGGTTGTCTCAAGAAGTTCCCCCGCCGCTGCCTTCGCTCAGAGAGAGCGCCTAAGTTTATAACGCCCATTTCCACGTGGCATATAAGCTCCTTCCTATTAGGGAATTCTAACGTGGTTGACAGCGGCAGGCTTCGATCGCAACCGTGACCCACTGTACAGAATTCATGGCCGCACGGAGATAAGGAAAGTGATTACAGCTAAACTGGGAACCTTGGATGTCTCAAATACATTGCTTTTCGTCTCTTTCTATCTACCTACTAAGTAAACTACTGTACATTTACTATTTCTTCAAACGATCTTAATCTTCTACAACTACTGGTACTAAGTGCTACAGTTATTATCATTAGTGTGTGGAACTTTTAGAAAACTTTGCTACGAGATGGTCCTTGTTTTTGAGTATCCTTTAATTGAACGGAAGGGAGGATGAAAGATGATCTACTTCTCAGGCTCGGGGAGAACAGAGGAAAATGTGAAACGTCGAGATGTGAAAGGGAAATCGGACAAGAATCCATGAATGATAGATCCAGTTGATGGATCTCGGGAGGCTGCTGACATCAAGGCGAGAGATGGCAGGGGTGGGAGAATGACGAGTTTTAGTAGTTAGTCATGTTCATGACGTGCATGTACAACGCCAACATCGCCAAGACGTCGGGGTCGTCAATGTTCACGGCATCAGCGGCTTGAAGGGGTTGAGAAATGTCGTAACCGGGTCTTGTAATGGCTAGTGCGCTGTTGTAGTCAAACGCGCTGTCCCAAGACTGGCCTTCCTGAAGCCACATGTCGAAGGGAGACGAGGGGGTGGCGGGGAGAATTGGAGGACATGTACACCTCATGCCAAAAATCGGCTGGTACGACGATTTGGCCACATGACGGAGTTCTAGCAAGACCAAATCTTCCAACTTGATGCCGCCCTCGCCGAACACAATGTCCGTACTGGTGCCATCGCGAATCCCCTGTTATAGGCCGTGTGAATTACCCTGTACAATATGTGATCTTATAGTACTCACACGGGCCATAAATTCCTTCATTACCGACGCGACCTGTGTCACCACCTTCTCACGGCTGTAAGCGACCTTTTGGCCGCCCCGTCGGCTATACGCGTGCTTTTGGACCTTATAGGGTAGGTAACCAGCGAGCTGAACCCGGTATGGTGACTAACGTGTTTAGGTACATGATGGATGATGGAATCTACCTGTAGAACTAAGGCAGCCTTGGGGCCACAGCCAGAATATACCTGGAAGTCGGCATCATCCATGACCTGCGCTGCTTCCCCTGCGCTCGGCTTCAGCGGAACGCCTCGTCTCCCGCCGATAGAGAAGACCACGGGCTCTTTTAGCTCCAATGTCCAGTCAGTTTTTGCTGGACGGTAGGGAACGTATGGAAGAGGGGTTCTGCGGCAAGAGCAGTCCTGTAGATGTACCGATGAGCCCCGTCGGAGTCTGGGACTCCTGCAACCTCTCCTACTTACCTCCTCATGGTTGAAAGCACGCAGAGCCATCGTATGACGGTTGGCAGAGGGTGTAAAGAGAGAGGTGGCAGATGCCTTTGAAGATGAATGGAATGTGAGGGTTGAGGGCTGCGTACGAGACAAAAGACAAGGCTTTCAAGTTATACCGACCTGACCGTACTACGTGGTAATATACCCTACACACTGTCGCGCTCAAGGGCGACTCTTAAATGACTCCGGCGATTCACCTTTGGATAGGTGTGTGGATAGATGGACAGCCTTAGTCTGGGCTGGATGGGACGGAAGAACTTGAATGCTCTGCCCAGCCACACTCGCTGAACGAAGTTGTCAGTAACACATCACCGTGTAGCACTTACTATTCGTGTGCGGTGCCACATATTATAACCATGATCTTCCGCTATTAGCATGGAAAGATGCCCAGCTAAGGTTACCGCATCTGCCATCTGTCCGGGACGTGATTCAGTTCCACCGGATGGCGGGTATTGAGCTACGTACGACCCCAGCCACTCGGCTTACTGGCCCTGAAAATCGGAGCTTGATGATACGATCCTGTTACAGCGCAATTGGAACACAACGTTGGCTTCGTTGATGGAAACACGACGGACATCTTAAATCAAATGGTAGTGCAGCTTACGAATAATATATTTTCAATGTCTATCGTCACGAATCAGTTTTCGAGTCAGTCTGCTGGTTCGGTCGCAACTTATTACATTACCAAGTTCAGCTGGCAAGGCAAAAATTGTGCGGATAAGGTTGCGTCGAAAACGGAATACTTCTAGCCTTGTGACAGTAGTAATTAGCAATAAGTACTCAAGCTTTTTGAAACGAGTCGAAAGCTTCATGCTTACTGTAGAATCAGGACGACATATCCAAGAACTCGAGCACCGGATCTATTAGTGTCAAGGTCAGAACCTATGCCCTGAGAACGCGTCGCCTGTTCAGCCACTTGCCTAGTTGCCTATCTCGAGCCAACTACCCAGCATCGCCGTCTTTCCCATGCACTGCAGTTTACCTACAGCCAACGACGATCAGCGCCACAAAATCCTCAAAGGCATAGCATTCTTACCAAACAGCATTATATGTGCCTTCCAATCTCACTGTACCACCATTGAGTAGATTGTGGTCACTGGTCAACGTTTCAACCAGCGAGCTCCGCACATGTCGGAATCCAGCGCTTATGTAACTACCTCACCGCCGACTACGATGTCCACGCTCTTCATTGCCAGTCCTCGTGGATCAGCACACAACAGCCTTCTGCCTGCGATACCATTGTCACTCTGCTACCACCGCTGATACGGACTCGTGTTGGCGTCGAGTCGGAATAGCCATGCCTTTGGTAGACTCCCCTTCGGACCATCCTACAATCTTCGACCCCGCGACATGCACTCGCAAAGGTTTATGCCCAGTGTCGAGTATCAAGCATAAGGACGACCCGTTGCAAAGTCATTCGCTGTACTATGAACTTCATGGAACTGGCCCGGAGAAGGTTATATTTATCATGGGGTGAGTACGTTGTTCTCATTGTCGCCGCACATAACGACTCTTACCACTTATCACTTGCTTGAATTCGTGCACGGCTGTATTACCACTGCAGCCTTAACAGCACCTCATTTGCATGGGAATACCAGGTTAAATACTTCTCTCGTATCGAGACCTACTCAGTGCTGGTCTTCGATAATAGAGGAGTTGGTCACAGCAGTGTACCGAAAGGACCATATACGTATGTTGACGTTTGGATGTCCCTGTCCCACCACTCACACATTAATGTCCACAGAACAAGCACTATGGCAGACGACGTGATCGCCCTTCTTAATTATGTTGGATGGACAGAAGCCAGAGATCTGCACGTTGTTGGTGTATCACTTGGAGGGATGATCGCCCAAGGTACGTCTTTACAGCATTCACATACACTGGGCCTACCAAGAAATGCCGATCACGAAGCCCAGAAATTGCCTACAAGATCCCTGAGCGCATCGTCTCGCTTACACTGGCCGTCACAACTGCCGGTGGTCGCTTCTGGTCGAATCTGTCCCCAGTAAGCATTCTTCCGCAAGGACCCACGATAATGACTCAATTACATACTCTCTCTGTCAGTGGAAAGGGTTCACATCTCTGGTCCAGTCAGTGCCTACATCGTGTTGTCCACATGGCTTCCTCTAAACGCCCCTTCAGACTCACATTCACGAAAGAACCCGAAGACAAGATTCCGATTGTCCTTGACATGCTTTACCCCAAACAGTGGCTAGACAGTCCTGCTGAAGATGATCCTCAGGGGCGCAGAAATCGAGAGGTCGAGGCTGAAGTGCGTTGTCCTCGATTGATTTTATTGTTCTTGTTTCACCGAAATGAATTCTACGTCATCTGTGAATCACAGTCTTTCCGTCGGCGCATGACGGTCACCCGTCCACCTACCTTTGTGGGCTCCGTTTCGCAGATGGCCGCGGCATTAACGCATAACGTCTCTCCCGAGCGACTTCGTCAAATATCCAGAACGATACCAAAAGTGACGATTGTCGTGGGAGACGAAGATCACTTGGTACGCGTGAATAATAGTCTCCACCTCAAAAGGTGTATGCCAGAGGCGGAATTCGTCCAGTACGAACATACGGGACACGGGCTGCCAGCTCAGCAGAGGAGGCGGTTCAATGAGCTGTTAGAGCGCGTCTTTGCTGAAGGGAGGCAGAGGGTCCATTCGGATCATGTATAGATTCGCGGCATACGTTGTTTACGTTCATAGTTTACGTGCGTGAAACATGCCCTGTACCCACCGGGATAAGAGTACTTGCACTTCTGACGGTGGTATTAATCAATGAGAAATGTTCACCGATCGTAAAATTTGTGTTCTATTGCGGTAGTTTTAGTTTTACGCAGAGGCATTTCATCAGGAGACTGCGCACATACAGTAAATTCTACTGTGTTAGAGTGTCGGACTTAGAAGTTCGGTTCTGTGGCGGTGGCAGGACGCCAGGTTTTGTGAGTCCTGACTCACTGGTGTGACGGATACACTCATTCCACGTAATGCTTGACAATAACATGAATTCGAAGGAATGTGTTCGTAGGTATTACTACGTAACAAGAGAGTGAGCTATGATGGTTGAACAAAAAGCACAGCCGGCAAATAATACGAATGACGGAACTCTAGTCTATCGTGCGTCAATCTACTAGTATCTCTTTCCAATTCTCTAGGTCTACGCCGCGTGTCTCTGGGGTCTAGACGAACCAAGTGCCTCGCTCTTGGGCGACCATGCGACGCGATATGACGATGGGGACCTGTCCTGCCAGAATGGTTACCTGGTCATGGGTATGACACGTGTCAGCTCAAAGGTGAGAGTAGGATAGAAGTCACATTTGATACTCACTCCGCTGAAGATTAGTGTTTTTGACCAGACATCATGGTCTCCCAGAAGTGTGCCATTTATGGGCGCACCGATCAAGGCACCCAACGCTCCGAAGAAGAACCCTAGACCCATGCGCAGCCTACCGAAGCAGAAGGAGAGAAGGACAGAGAGTTGGAATGTCAGTTCTGAATGAACGCATGAGAACATCGAAGACAACGGACCCGATCTCTGCTGGGCTGAGGGCGTGCAAGGTGATGGCCACTCCGATGAGAGAGAGGTCTAGATGCATACTGTGTTAGAAGGTTTAGACGTTCAGTCGCGAAAATATACGCACATGCTCCGCTCATGAAACCAGACAAGATGGCGAAGATTACAATTCCCGCAGTGGTGCTGATTCCGAATAGGGCGAAGATGACCACGGCACAGACCGCACCACTGAAAATGAGGAGGTTGAAGACACCGTACTCAGGTGCGAGCATGTTGGGAATGATACGTCCGAACATGGACGACGCATTGAGGATGGCAAGCTGGGTTGTTGCAAGAATGTCATTCAGGGGTTTGCACGAGAAGCCTGAGCAACGACGTACAGTATAGAACCCGACAGAGTTCGGAACACCATGTGTACGAGCGAATATTTGGACGTAGAAGTCTAAGGGACAAAGTGGCGGGCATGAGTAGATGGCCATTGTCGTCGAATACTAGGACATGTGCACGTACATGGATAGAAGATACCGATCAGAGAGATGAACGCGCTTTAGAAGACGGTCATGAGTATGAGCCAACGTAGAGAGAATTTGTAACATAGCTTACCCAGAAACGAGTAGCATGTACGGCACGTCTGTGAACAGTACCTTGAGTTGGCTAGCCATTGAATCTGTTGATTCCGATGGTTTCACGCGTGGGCGCAGCAGCAGGTTGGCAACCGCGAGGCATCCTAGGACAACGAAGGCGGCAATGCGGACTGTCCACGCGAAACTGACACCATTGCTCAACAGCTTGTTCAGCATGATCGGAAAAACGATTCCGCCAATAGCAGAGCCTGTGCACATTTTCAGTATTTCATCATTGCAGTATGTCACCGGAGAGATCGGAGCTTACCAGAAAAAACAATACCCATTGCCATGGAACGACGCTTGCGCCACCGATGAGACTGCACTGCGAGACTCGGGATGTAGATTAGTCCTCCACCGAGGCCCATTCCTATGCCTTGAGAGAGGATGAGCTGATAGTATGTGTGTGTGTTCGCTATAGAAAGCATGAAGAACCTATTTATGTCGGATTAGTTATTGGTAGGACAGTAGTGCGAAATGGAGTTGGTATACTTACGAGAATGTGAATAGCAAAGAGCCAACAAAGATCGTGTGGCGGCAATATCCTCGGTCAACGAGCTTGCCCGAGACGATGCCCATTGAGGTGAACAAAAAGAGTTGCAGGGAACCAATCCAGCTGATTGAGGACGGGGAGGCAGTATTAGCCTTCGTGTAGAAGTCCTGGAATACACCGTAGGCGTTCTGGACCCCGAAAGATGCAGCCATGGCCAGCCACCTTACAAGCATGCAAATAAGCATATAGTTCATGGGTCTCAGTGTGTACACACCCTCCAGCAACGTTGGACCATGCATCCCAACCTCCGTCCCATTCTTCGACAATAGTAACAGCGCTCTCTTGGTCGTCTTGTGAAGGTACTACAGGCTGTTTCTCGACGAGCGATGCACGTCGAGGGACTTGGGAAGATGTGCGGATCGGAAGCTCTTGGATGACAACAGAGACCTCCTTGTCATCATAAGCCTGTTGACTAGCAGTGAAGACTATTGAGGTCATTGTCGGCGTGCTCGAGGTTTCAATTGAAAGAACCCGGGAAGTCGACGAGGTATTGAAAGAGAGGGTGGGTGGGACCGACTGGGCGGCTCGTCACAGGTTGCGATACAACATACTGAGCGGCAGTACCTGATATAATGGATTTGTCAGTCCATCGCCTCTGTCAAACATGAGTTTTACAGCGCCCATACCGAAGATTTCGGCAACCACGCACAAACGATGCGCTGCATACGGCTACAACCAGATTGAATATCAGTAGAGCTACTTCAGCACATAACAAACACCATACCGGCCGCAGAGTTCGCACTCCTAGTAGAGTATGCCGCATACAGTGGTAGCCGGAGGACATGTGTTGGAGTATTCGGGCATAGGGGATCTATCAGAAGCAAGAATTGGCTGGTGTCGCTCTGATATTTCCATCTATGGCCATGCTTGCGCACGCTATGTAGATGCCGTCAGTTCACGCATTACCTTTCCCACCGTGAAATGTACTGCACCATGCTGCCACGCGTTCGAAGAAACATCTGTGACTCGGAGGCATGACTTACTCCACATTGACAGATCCTTGAAAACATTGGTAACTGCAGGCAATTTGCGCCTAGGGGAAAGGGCTGTCATCCATACACGGGACTACCACTCCCACGGGCCCCATGCTACTATTGGTCAGGCCGGAAGACGCTAACTAGCCGCGTTATGTGAGTAACAAGTCTTCAATTTAAAACCAAGTACGCACCGGAGATAATCTTTCAGTCCGGAGTTAGGTGTGTGAGTGCGACACGCGTCTGCTAGCACATATCAGCCTCCGACGCAGCGAGGTAACCAAACAGTTCTTTTGATAGATTGACATCGCTCTGCCAGGTTCTGCTGGCTTTGCACCAGTCAGGCGAAGAACAGTGTCGAAGTGATGCACTGTCAAGTATCATTGCGTTTTAATGATCACAACTCTAATCATTTTTCATTCAACAGCGGCCAACACGACTCTATTGCTCACACGGATCAGAGCACGGTACGCCCGACGCTGCATAAGCAGTAGATCGCTGATTAGGTCGATGTTTCTTGAGTCGGAAACGTGAACGCACCTTCAACAACAGAACACTCCCTCCAAGATGAACTCAATACGTGCGACGTGTATCGGAAATGAAAGCGCGTCAGTGACGGTATCTATTAACCGGAAGAAACATGCGTTTCACGACGTTTGTGCCACATATCGTCTAACTCAAACGTCTCTTGCCCTCCCATTGCATCAATACCCTTCTTCGAGTCACCGACGAGATCGCTTGACATGAAATGAACTGCAGGTTCAACATCTTCCGCCAACGATTTCCGTGATTGATAATCTCGCTCTACTTCGACGTGAAGGTGCACGTGAGCCGGAGAAGGTAAAGTCCTTTCGTGATCGCCACGGAACGTCGACAAGAATGCAAAGGATTTCGCGGGACCAGTACGTCTACGTGAGTTGTAGAACGAGATAGGGGTGGTGTTATCCTTTGAGGTGTCTTCCTTCAAGTTGTGCATAAGCTTGAAGAAGAATGACATCACGACGGAGAGATTTGCTACCAAAAGGCTTATGCCGTCCTGTCATGAACAGTATTGCAACGTCAGATAAACTTCATTGGGATATAAGAGAATGACTTACATGAACGGTTGCTGCAAACTCTTCAGTGATACCGCCGATACGAAGCATAGCATAGATATAGTATAAGCTGGCGGCGGTAGTCAATATCGTCGCGGCAAAAATAGCAATGAGCCTGATCTTGGTTCCTTGCGACAAGCTGGCGCCCCAAATGAGTTGGATAGGAGCGAAGACGAGGATGGCATCCGTGCCAACAAATGCTATGGACGGGTGTAATATAAGGCACCGTGTCTGCACAAGAATTTGAGAATATAAATTAACATACTGATCGACTGCGCGATGGCCGCATCATCTCCCAATCTACACTGAGGTGTCGGGTCGTCTCTCCACGTCGGCTCAGGAATACAGATCCAGAATACTTGAGCGAAAAGTATCACCCAAGAAAGGCCAAATAGCCAGGCACACAGTTTGAGAAATTGTCGCATTCTGCCTGCCGAGATTCGAATGACCGTATATAGGATAGATAATCGGGAGGTCCTATGTCAACAAGTGTTAATCGTCTATGCAGGCTCGCAAGTGTGGAGATATACCATGTGACTCCGTAGTAGAAATGTATACATCTGTAGCTAGTCTGTTCATTCTGGTTTTGTCGACGATAAGAATTAACTCACAGCCAATACACCGCTATCTTTGTGTTTTTCGAAAGAGAGTCTGCAAAGCGTTCAGCATCTGTTGGACGTTAGAGATGGAAAGAAGCATACCAGGATCGGCAGTATGGTAGAAGTTTGCCACAACCAGTACGATAGTACAGATTGCAGCGAATACGACCCAGAAATCATCCCACCACAGCTTCTTCCGGCGGTGACGAATCCATAGGCGGACGACAGTAGCCAACAGCGCAGCACCACAAAGAACACTGTTTACAACTATCGAACGAGATTGACGATGAGGACGTCACTCAGTATAGGTCTATCAGCACACCGTAGGGTATACGAGGCACTCACTTCGCAGCTGCTTAACTGAGGGGGCCATAGAAAACGATCGTGAGAGGGTCGGGATTCGCATCAGAGCCGCCTCTTATACACAGGCGTTCTGCAGGGCAGGGAGATCGGGGAAATTTATTCGTGGCGTCAATAAAATGTAGGCAACGGCTGTAAGTGTAGAACTTACGGAGTACTTCAGCATCTTTTCAATCATAGCGCGACTTCCTTCCGAAGGACAGAAAGTTTGAACGCTGGCACTGCCTGTGCACGCCAATTTCGGGGCTTATGGTTACGGTAACGACATCGGCGAAGAAGCATCCAGTTACCAGTTGTCGCAGTGCGCCTTTTGTGCCTTGTACAACGGGATTGCGCCAGTGAAGTGAATGATGGGACTTGAGCGGCAGAATCTCAATATCTGTAACTGGGACCCCAAAACGGCCGCGAAGCCGCTTGTGTAAGCCGGTTCTAGCTTGGGAAGTCTCGAGGACCATTGGCAGCAATCTTTCATTCTTCAAGGCCGTAATTGTTGTACATAATGCGATTGACCTTCAAGTAGAATCATTCCACTACTGCTCAGGCTTCTGATCAGACTGATTAATGAATAGCAGTACTAAAAGTTAGTTGCATGCTTGACTTTTCCATATTTCCTCACCTATGTAGATCACTTCAACACTCGTATAATGGCCAGGCCTGATGTGAAGAAGTAGGGGAACTGGAGAGTCCTCAGGCGACGACGGAGTCAGCTGTTTCACGTTCAACGTAAAGACAAGCCGGCCATCTCCGACCGTGCGCCACAAAATGTTGGACTACCTATTAGAGACATAAACGCGGAAAATGCAATCGTCGAAGTTCATTCCGCGATGCTGAAGACAAACAGTAGAAAAACACATGCATGTATCCAAACCCGTAGAATATTTATTGTAATAATAGCTCAAATACATCTGAACTCGAAGACCGAACCAGTTCATTGGCTGCAGCCAGTGTCTAGTACAAGATTTACTATCATGGAGATGCAAGATGTGTCTTTGCATCTGGTTTCTTCAGCATATCCCTCAACTCGATAATCTCGGGTACAGCCACATCTGAGTCATCCTTTGTATCTGGTCGACTTTCAAAAGATCTACTGGCAGGGGCATCACCTTCGACATGGTCAAGCGACTGTGACTTCGTCTGATAGTCTCTTTCGACCTCCACATGGAACTGTACGTGTGTAGGGGCAGGAGCCTTGTCAGGTCCTATAGTGGAAAGGAAGCCGAATGATCTTGCCGGCGTTCGTCGGGAAGTAGGCCACGCTGTCGGGCTACGCTCCTCCGATGACGCTGATACCGAGCTACTGCTGAAAACGAAGGAAGTGATGACCGAGAGGTTTGCGACCAGAAGACTGATTCCGTCCTAACAAAAAATAGGAAAATAAGCAATAGCGTGAAGGGTGAAAGATATTGTTGCATACATGTACTGTAGCAGCAAACTCCTCTGTGATGCCGTTGATGCGTAGCATAGCGTAGATGTAGTACAAACTCGCGCCTGTCGTGACTAGTGTTGCCGCAAAGATGGTGATAAGACGAAGCTTTGCACCAGGCGGCAGCCTCGCATTCCAAATTAGTTGAACGGGTGCATACACCAAAATCGCATCGGTCCCGATGAAAGCTATCTGGTGGTCAGATAAAGGGACAATGATAAGTGCTGCTTGTACATACTGATGGACTGCGCAATAGCAGCATCATCTCCAAGGAAACATTGAGGAGTTGGCTGGCTCTTCCAGGTTTGCTCCGGAATACAGATCCAGAATACTTGCGCGAATAGGACGATCCACGAGATAATGAAAAGATACACGCATACGTGCAGGAAGCGACGCATACGGGGAGTTGAGGTAATGCGAATTACGGTACAAAGGATAGATAGCCGTGAAGTCCTGAAAGGACAAGGTCAATGGACGTTCAAATCAAGTACGGCCAAGTTTACTTACCATGTCACCGCATAGTAGAAATGAATGCATCTGAGCGAGCGCAATGTCAGTGGTGAGGAAAACTTATAGACAAGCCTGGTCAATATATTATACAACATACAGCCAATACACTGCAATCTTGGTGCTTCGCGGGAGCGAGTCTGATGACATACGGTCAGTGATTTGGGGTCTCGTAGGTCAAGTGCTACAGGCATACCAGGATCAGCGGTGTGGTAGAAGTTGGCAACCATGAGGACGATTGTGCAGACTGCAGCGGCAACAATCCACAAGTCATCCCACCAGAGCTTTCGCCTGCGGTATCGAATACCTAGGCGTATCGCAGTAACAAGAAGCCCAAAGCCACAGAGAACACAATTTACGACTGCGTGTTGAACGATGGTGAGTACAAGCACTTGATCATCATAATAATACTTGCAACGTACTTCGTAGCTGCTTCACGGAGGGTGGCATAAGAAAAGTACTGGGTCTGTCTGGGATTGAGGCGATACCTAAGTTGAAGCTATTTGCAATGGGTGGATTATATACCCAGCAAGAGGCCGTACAGCAATTTCTCGCTATTCATGGACTACTGTCGTGGGAAACAGAGCTACAAAGTTTCAACTATCACCCAATGCGAGTCCTGAACAGCAGCGACATCACGACAATCCACATTCGTCAACTGTGAGAGGCACCTTCATATGGGAGTTAATGCGTAGAAGGGAGGCCTAGTGAGAAACATTCCTCTCGCACCTGATGACAACTACCGTGACAAGCTTGAACAGCAGATACATTTGAGCGCATGATGTCACGGCGGAGGGCGGTCTGCGCGCTGGTCGCGGCTTAACCGGGTAAGAGCCTATAGACAGCCTGAGGGTGTGAAAGAATGTAGTTCCTTGACATCCAATGGCTCGGATCCGTATCAGGAACCGCCGAACTGTGGTGCATGGGTTTACAAGGTTTATCAACCCTGAAGTCACCGGTGTTTGGATTGCGGCGTAAGCTGTTTCCAGCAGTATGGTGATGCAATGCATCTAATAAGAAATCAGTCACACTGCACTAATTGATCTACCTCACGATATGTGGTAGCCGTGCGGTATTTCAGTTGCCAACGGCAGCGCGATACTTTCAATTTATCCTCCGAATAATATCATTTACCAGAAATTCAGCTTTGGTTCAGCACCTAGTAGTCTCAGTTTAAACGCCACCTACGTGGCGACCAAGCTGTGCCCGTCTCTGAGCGACTCATACTATGACACAACGTGATCGAATGAAGCTCTAAGCACATGATGATCAGGAGAACGCAAACATGAAGATTGTCAGAAGCACTTACTCCTTCACACCGCTTCCCTCTGCGTTCCGTGAGTTACGCAGCGCACAAGAACATGGATCCATGTATCACCTTTCGACTTGCTGTTGTTGCACCTTACAGCCAATGGCACCGCTTCACTTCTATCATGATCGGAACTCAACTAGCTGTGATCAAGAGCCATACAGTCACAAGCTAACCCCACGGCCCTAATGTCTACTGGTCAATATACCACCGGTAAACCATCACATCGCTCAGTGCGATTGGCTTCGTAGGAGGTCATGCTTCCAGCGGAAATGTCCTTCCGTGAGGACGTAAGGGGTACAGTGTGAATTGTCTGGCAACGAAGCATCATGCATAAGAATAAACACAACATATTATGGAAACCTCTCACCGTGATTGTGCCCACTGCGCTGTGGCCGCAACTCGTCGGCGTTTGACGGCATGTCCCTATCCTCTACCAGGCAACGTACGAACTATTCGAAGAGCGAAGTTCGAGACACACTTCGAAGGGACTGAATCGCCATGCTTCGCGTGCATTACTTCGATCACGTAGAGATTTCCGTGGGAGGCTAGCAGTCCGGGAAGTAATAGAGTAGAAGAGACACGTACGAGCGGCGCCACGAGGGAACGCCACGATGCTGTTCATTATACTAGAGGTCATTCTTCAACAAGACCTTCTATCACCCAGTGCAGAGTGATCCCAAACTTTACATAGTTAGATAACTGGACAATCCGACATATGGCTATACGCACGACTCGGATAGCAGAGTATCTACGGAAACCTTACCGATCGAAAGCAAGGCCTCAAATCTTCAAGAACTTCGCAAAATACTTCACTAGCTCAGCAGGTTCATCAAGGCCAGTGATCGATGCCACATAGCCGTCTGGGCGAACTATAACAGCAGCGCCCTCGGCTCGTATTCCGTAATCATCATAGACTTTGCCACCCTGCTCCCCAGTGACATCGATAGCATCCAGCAGTACCCTTGTCAATCGCACCGTCAGGAGCTTGTCACGATATTGCAAAGTCGAACACGTACTTATAAAAGTGTGAGCGCAGGACGACAGGGATGTCCAAGTAGTTCACAGTCTCCTTTGTTCCCTTTATGACTGTGAATATATCGAAAGCGTCGGCACCCAGCTTCTTCAAGAAGCTGTCGCCCCCTAAGATTTCCTCTGAGAAGGTGTTGAGGAGGTCTAATTGGGACGGCTGCGTGATATCCCCAGTGAAAACAATGATCTTGAATCGGGTGTCAGATGGGCACATGTCTTGGATTTCGATGGGAGTCGAATCGACCGCACGAAGCACGATCTTCGGCGGGAGACGTTGGCCGAGCACTAATTTCGCAGACAATGTGTCTTTCATGTCAGCAACGATTATGGAGGGATCATATTGTATTCCAGTGCCAGAGGTGAGCCCACTGAAAGCGAGGAAAGCTCTAAACATTGGGGAGGTTAATCATGTGCGGTAGGAAAGATGAGTATACAAACATACTCGAAGGGTTCTATCGGTGCTGCCGTTTCCTTTTTCTCCTTATCTTCGAATAGTTCTGATCTCGCTTTAGTGGAGAAGCCGGCCTCGTACCACTTGTCGAAAGCAATGAGCTCTTGTGCGAATTTGCGTCGCTCGGAATCATACTACAGGAAGCGTTATCAATCAACTCTCTTTCCGTGATATACCAATTCTCACCGTCTTCAATAGCTCCAGGCCTGCCCATCCTCGGAGGACGTATGCCAACTTCCAAGCTGCACCAACGTTTTGATCAGGGTGAGATGATACGATTGTTCGTTACAATACAAACCAAGATTGTGTGAGTCGTTCATGCTGACGTTCATGCCTTGGCCTGGACATGAAGATATCAGGTAAAAGCTGCCTAACAAGTAAGTCTTATTCTCACCGCCTTTGGGAGAATGGGTGTGGCATGCGTCGCCCACAATGAAGGCTCTTTCGCTGGTGGCGAAGCGTGATGCAACGCGCTGTCCAACTACGCAAAATATATCAATACCCAATATTAGAATGGATGATCTCGTCTATACATACCAACGTAGCATGTCCACCACTCAATTTCAGCGGGAGGCAAGACGTATGGCTTCAAGCCTTCTTTAGCGATCTAGAAATACAGAATTTCAGCTTAGTGAGATTTTTGAAGACGAATCGGACCATGTACAGACCTCTAGCAGTCTCTTGGAGTCTATGTTCTGAGCAGCGACACGACCCGTGGCTGTGTCGATAAGCCCGTTCTCTAATCCAAGCTCGATGTAAAGCCGAAGCTTATCTTTCTCTCTGGGAATAAGCATCATAGTGGTGTTTGCAGCGTTGATAGTGGTAATATTGCGCCAGTCGGGAAATGTCGCCTCGGGAGTTGTTGTAAAGTCGATAGCACCCCAGACGTGATCTAGGAAGCGAAGTGTCATCATACATAATCGGAAAAGATGCCAAGACATTCTCACCAGTTTGTTCTCCTACCATTTCGATCCCAAGAGCTCTGCGTACCCACGAGTGTGCACCTAAGTAACAATCAGCGAAGGTCCTAGAGAAAGTGATTTTTTCTCACCGTCAGCACCAATGACGAACTTGGCGTAGACAGTCTCGATTGATTTTTCTTTGTTCTCCGTCTGCAAATGCTCGAGCACAGCTGTCACTGGATAAGCATTTGCGTCTCGTAAATCTTTCTCGTCGGTCGACAAGGTTAGAGATGTCGGGCGGGTCGGTCTATCAATAGCAACTCCATGCTCGGCTAGAGCGTCAAGGAACATGCTTTCAATAGCACCTTGATTGAGTGTCGTCTATGTCATAGTTCAGAAGGCAGCTCATCAAGACGGTTTGCTATGGTCACTCACAATAAATGGATAGCGCGCAGTTGGAGCGTTGATCACAGGCGCTCTTCCGCTCCTCTGAAAATGCAAAATCAGAGCTCACGCTATGCTTTACAGCAAGACGTGCACCAACCTGGATACCACCCCCTTCACGAGTATTGTAGAAGGCCTGAAACACGGCATGAGAGATTCAACGGGATCCAATCAATGTTGTACGTACCACCATATTGATCTTATTCGCACGTTTGAAGAAGCCATCAGCTAAGCCATAGCTCTGAGCACAACCAATGATAAGTGTGTCGTATGGCCTCGCTTCTCGCCTGAACGTACCTCGAATAACTCCATTGTGCGCGGCATTATCCCGTCCGCCTGACCAGCTGAAACGCTGGTCGGTCTCAAGATATAGATATGTAAGACTTCTTATATTTGACAGAGTAAGCAAGGAACATACCTTTGGTCTACGATTCTGATTTTTACGCTTGCACGGGTAAGTGCATTCGCGGCCATGAGGCCAGCAGGGCCAGCACCGATAATGAGTACATCGACGTGGTCGGAGCCTGTGGTAGAGGACATGTTGTAAGGAGTCAAAGTTTTACCTGATAGACCGCCAAGTCATAGCGTATTTCTACTGTGGCTTGGTAGGACGCCAGCGCGCATCTGAACGCAAAACCTCCTTGTTGCCGCGGTGATATTCCTTGACAGCACTAGTCTTTTTGCAATTCAGTATTACACTCCGCACATACTCATCCATCACTCCGTGCTGTATGTACTGGCGGGTTGATACCGGCGGAAATGCAACAATAGTAAGTTGAAGCGCGTGTTGAGCTTGAACTGGCCACTGGCACCGTGACGAGCCTTCGGCGGTTCTCTTCTTGTTCATCATCGTCGTGATACAACATCAGGACGGCCAGGAATGTATCCATGCTGTAATCCATGCCGTATACAGAACGTCTCACAGAAACGTCCTAAGGGTTTGCTGGCAGCGTGAGATGGTTACTCGATGTGAGGTTTCGGCGCAAGAAAAGTCACTACTAGACGCTCGCTGCTACGTGTTGGCGGCTGCGCATGCGACGCTGCAGCCACCATCAAAGCAACCATAATCGATGCATAATCATCGACAGCGTGTACTTTGTCAGTTAAGATATGGCCACTCTACAGCTTATTGAGCATACGGCAATCATCAACATTTTACCACGGTGAGCTGGCACTATCATAAAATCCAACGCGTCGTAACTTTGAATTGACGGAATATTTGACAATCACCAGCAGGCGATTGCAATATTCTGATTGTGATTAAGTAGTACGGTAGAGACCGCAGTGTCATGAACAGTACCCATGCTCGTTATACCAACAACTTGGATTGGAACGAGCTTGCAGCTCAACAAGCTGCTTGCGGAACATCCGCTCATGACTTTAGTAACGTTCGGCGAATGCGATCCACTGATCTCCATAGCTTCTAGACCGCACAGTCTTCGTGCAGTTTGTGCGCACTGGCATCGTTCAGGTGTTCAATTCTGGCCATCATGTGAGTTTTAATAAGTCGGCAATGTATACGCTCATGAGATTATGCACTCTGTCATTCTTTCAAGTTCCTAGGTTCTCAAGGAATTTGCTTATCTTGTTGAGATCAGCCACGGTTTCATTCCGATATTCTGAACCTAGAAAGCATAGCTCTCACGCCGCTGGAATGCCAGT
Source organism: Irpex sp. Y119-03 (assembly GCA_037042295.1). NCBI lineage: Eukaryota > Fungi > Basidiomycota > Agaricomycetes > Polyporales > Irpicaceae > Irpex > Irpex sp. Y119-03. Next base: position 113,760 of record JAXQKB010000057.1, read on the forward strand.
GTAATGTCTTTTAGACCACCCCGTAGGATTTCACTGCAATGATGAACTTTGGCCGGCAGAGGTGAACACGCTGTTCTCGACAAATTCGCTGTCATCGAAGCTCATGAGCCATATACCCTGGACGAAGCAGGCTCTCTTATTTGACTGCCAGCAACGTTGCTCACAACATCTCCAAGGCTCGTAATCCTTATCAATTGTATAATGCCGTGCAAACGACTAATATCAATTCGTATCAGCAGGAAGCAGGTATGGAAGCAGGTATCAACGAGGCCCACTGCGCCCATGTTGCTATTATATCAACAGCGTCGGCAGAATGCTTCTAGTTGAAGTTGAAAAACATCAGCAGGCTGTGTTCATAGAAGCAATTCGTACTCAAGGTGTAAAGTTCTGTCCACAAGTTGTTTGCGTGAGTGTGACCAGAAGTCTCGTGAAAACTTGTGAAACACCTACGAGCCACATTTATCATCCAGAAGTTACTATATCTTCCGACCATCTTCTCCAGTTCACAGATACTCATGCTCGCACACGAGAAGACAGCTTCATCGCGTCGAAATCAGTCTACATCGTATTCCAAGTAATAATGATACAGAGGTGTTAAGAGTCGGGTTGAATCGACAGTATATCCGAGGAACACCTTATGAGCTCCGATGGCCATAGTTCAGGCTGGTCGCCTCAATGACGGAAGAGTATCATCCACCGTTATCAACACCCGCGATGAGAGGATCAAGCATCCCACGCTGTCCTCGTGAAATCGTCATCCCTCGCAAACTCGACCAATCCCGTCTCGAGTAGATCCCAGTGCTTAACAAAACGAAGTCCTGCCGCTTCCCTGCGTAGAAACGTGAGTGATGTGGACCACGAAATAGCGTTATATCTCACCCGATTTCCTTAATTTGGTCGAGCGTTCGCTCCTGTGAGTTGAGAAGAACCAGCATAGCGATGTCTTGGAGGAATGTACGGGCTGCACCTGCACCGTAACTGGGAAGAAGAGGCTTGGGTGCCTACGTGACACGAGGCTCTGGTTGTCATTAACGTGCTAGCTCTGGATGAGAATGGTACATACGATTTGAGCTGTCTGGGTGGAGCCATGGCCGTTGACCCCATTAGTACCGTTGGCACCGTTCACTCCGTTGGTAACCTTGTCGAAGGTAGGCGGAGGAAGGATGTACTCATCTGTAAGACGAGAATAATCAGTATTCGTTCAGCATGACAGCCTAAGTGAGCGCTCACTAATAAGCACACGGCTACCCGGTTTCAACGATGGGCGAACGTTCTTCAGGATCTTGACACAGTTCTCGAAAGTCCAGTCGTGGATGATTTGACGAAGCTGTAACGGTGAGCGTGTCAAACGTGGGGTGATGATAGAGCCAATAATCTTACGAAGTAGATGTCTTTGCCAGGAAGTGGCGAATCTGTAAAGAAATCCATAGGCTCAAAAGAAACCTTTCCACCATCGAGGGCATTTGGATTATGCTCAGACCAGTGCTATTTCTGCGCGTCAGCCCGATGCTTGCTGAACAAGCGCAAATAGGAGATTACCTTTTGAGCATGCTCTATAACGTTAGGGGTATCCTGTAGGACGTAATGGATGTGGTCGTATGTCTTTACGAGGGCAAGCGGCATAGTTCCGATGCCGGCTCCGACATCACAGAATGTACTCCCCGGAGGAAGCTTGCCCCATGGGAACTCTACATAGCATAATAAGAGGAAGTAACTTGGAAGACGGAAGTCAACTACCTTTTACGACAGCGGGTACATTAGTGACACTCGCTAGGATTCCCATTCCTTGATTGAATAGCTTTGAAAGCAGGGAATTATGGATATGAATGAGTGATAGCTAGCACGCGTTCATTCAATCATCGTACCTTGCTATAATCGGGCTAAGAGAACGTGTTAGTTTGCAGTTATATCGGAATAATCGTACACATACGTGCTCGCGTAACCAGGTAAAGAGTGTACCACCGGGCATCTCATCCTTGATACCATAGGAGAAAGCGCACTTGTCCACGGAGTCTGATTGGCCGTACTCGGGGTCACTCAGGGTGTCCCAAAGACGCCCGAAAGCGTGTTCGTGAAGCCTATTAGCCCTCAGCTTTGCCATGGAATACACTGGCTGGTCAGAACGAAGCGCCAATGATATAGGGTTATTGACGAAGACTCCAGCGGCAACTACGCAAAGGATCAGAATGATTAATGCTCATCTTACATCAAAACGTACCCTCTCGGAAACAGTGCTTCGACGCAAGATTACGCAAGACTCGGAGGAGCTTTGTTGGTTCCAGTCCTGTCTTCGCACCAATCTCCTGCACAGACAAACCTTCCGGATAATCAGTGAGTAAGTCGGGTATGTTAGCGTTGATGATGACGCGGAAGCAAGCCATATCAACACCAGGAGCAAAAGTCCACTGTATACAAAACCGTTGTATGAATGAATCATGCGCGATGAACGCGAAACAACTCACGGTATATATAGCGATGTCGGGTGGTGTGAGAGTTACAATCAGCTGCTGGCATGCGCCTTCGAGAATGCGAAGAGATCTCTTCAAGGGTAAGACATCCTGTGGAAGCTTGGGCCACGCATTCGACGTGATTGAGGGCACGCCACTCCCAGAGGACTCGTATTGCTGGATAGCATCCTCCGCTGCGGTGTTGATCAACTGCACAAGGCGGCGGATATCGTCGGCGGGGGAGGTCATGTTGAAGAATGGTAGAAAGGGAGGGCGAAAGATAACCAGGATGTCGTGTGGAACGACCAGGCTAAGTACTAATATACAATCATCACAAATCAGAGGGACGGCTCCTTGCTGAGAAAGCGAAGTTGCACGGTGTCTCAAGGTCAAAAAGCCTGTTCTCGCACGCGGAAGAGGTTGAACCTCGAGCAGCCGGTGACCCGACCGGCACCTGATATGTTGAGCGATGCTACGAGGGAATTATGCATGAGAGTTATGATAGCGGCGAACGAGGCCATGGCTTTGGTATGAGCTTGTCTGTACGAAAATCGAATGGTGGAGGCAGACAACTACAATGGCCGAGGAATTGAATGCCTGATTTGGCAGTGGATGTAATTGGAGCGCCCCGGTCATGCTTTCCCACGCTTCCCCGCCAGGGTCTATACCAATTCATGGGGGTGTCACTCCTGGGACTCTGCCTTCATCGCAAGCGAGAACCTGCGGCCATCGAATCCATGGCCGTGAGCTCTCGGTTGTTCGATGTCAGTTCCCCACCGTGTCAGGTGAGGGCCATGAGAATCCACCCTCATTGAACACGTTGGCATGTAGTCAAACATCCAGCAGTACGGAAGAGAATCTCATCGGACGCTCTGTCTTGGCTGTATAATATAAGGATGGCTTACAACCTGCTAAGTCTACCGCCGGGAACCTTATACGCTCCGAAATGGACGTCTCAAAGCTCACCGACAACGACCTCCTTGGAATACCCATTCCCCACTCGCAACATGCGATCTCAGTGTCCTTCCCGACATGGGCAATCTCTATAGGTTACAAGGAACGCGATCTAGCGGTTTTGGACCGCCTGAAGTCTGGGTACCCCCGTTATTGGATTCACCACAGCGTCAGAACGGTAGGTCAAGTCGTTCTTTACGCAGCACTCCAGGCTGATCATGAGACTTCTCTTAGCTCTCGTACTATCTGGAGCAGAAGTATGCCGAGCCAAACGAGAGGTCTTTACTCTTCCGCTCTGCCTACGCAGCGGAAGAATGCGTCAAGTTCATGGCCAGGCGTGACGCTCCCGCTCGTGTGCTTGAGAAACACTGTCTTCAAGGGCGTCCCGGCTCTGAGCTCTATGTTGTGCTGTTCGATCTATCTCTGTGGTCTGTCGCGAAGCAATTCTGGCAGCACACTGGATTCGGCTGTACCACACGATTAGCCATCTATCATCTCAATCTCCTCGGGATCAAGGAAGGCCCTGAGCCTCCCGTCCATCACGTTGACTGGAATATACCATCCGACGATCTGACTTTGGCCGGCAAGCCAGAGGATCGGTCTCCTCCTCTTCCCGCTGCTGATGCGAAGGTCGCCATTCGCAAACGCATTGCCAACCTTCTGGATATCGATTACGACGACGTCTATCTGCATGCGGGAGGCATGAACGCAATTTGGTGCGCTCATCACCTCTGCATGGGCGCTATCAGTGATAAGCGCAAGAGTATCTGCTTTGGGTAAGGACGTGCTTAAAACTCAAATTATGTATCTAACGCAGAGTTAGTTTCCCCTATGTTGACACTCTCAAGGTCATCGAGAAATGGGGCCCAGGGGCCTATTTCTACCCTGACGGAGGAGACTTCTTTATCGACGAACTCGAGAAACAACTTGAAGAATTGCAGGCCGCAGATCCCTCGCAACCACCGATTTTGGCTCTTTACACTGAGATCCCATCCAACCCCCTTCTTCGATCAGTGAATCTTCCTCGTCTACGCAAGCTTGCCGACAAATACGGTTTTCTCATTGTCGTGGACGATACCCTCGGCAACTTCTCCAATCTGCAGATTATGCCATTGGTGGACATCGTGGTGACGAGCCTGAGCAAGTTATTCGGAGGGTGAGCAGTGTTACACAGTGGCAAAGCCGTTATAGTCTGATTAAAATTTTCTATCTACAGAATGGCAAATGTAATGGGCGGAAAGTAAGTGCCGCATGATTGTCCCCCGTTAACATTGTTTTAATTCAATCACCCACAGCCTGTCCCTGAACCCTGCTGGGCGATACTACTCTCAGCTTAAGGGGTGGCTGAAGGATAACTATCAGGATGTCTACTTCGATGACGACGCAATCGTGATGGAGTATAACTCCCGGGACTTTGTACACCGTTCCAACGTCATTAACGGCAACGCCGAGGCCGTCTGTGACTACTTGAAGACCGCTTCTTCTACCATCGCCGAGGTGTACTACCCGAAGTGGCAAACGCCAGACAATTACAAGGCATGCCTTCGCAAGACACCACCGAAAGAAGCTGACGTTATTCCTGAGCCCGGGTACGGCGGCCTGTTTTCCGTCCTCTTCACATCCATCGCTGCAGCACAAGCTTTCTACGACGCTCTGAGCTGCGCCAAGGGGCCTAGTCTCGGGACCAACTTCACACTCTCATGCCCCTATGCAATCATCGCGCACTATTACGAATTGGACTGGGCGAAAGACCACGGTGTCCCACTGCAATTTGTCCGTGTTAGCGTTGGACTGGAAAGTCGGGAAGAGTTGATGAAGATGTTTACGACAGCGGTGGAGGCAGGTGAGAGGGCTCACGCCCAATACGCTCCGGAGAGTGTACCGGAGGCGGTCTGGAGGCGCGGGATCCCAGACCCTCCCACACCTATCGCCTATGCCAGAAGTTCGGCTGGATGGGAGTAGAGCGGTTGTGATTTCTGTCGTCTTCCGTAGTCCTGGACTCGGTACAGCTTGTGTGTGTGGCTTCAATTGTTAATCAGTAGATAGATATGCTTGGGAGTTTCTTATCCGTTGTATCGCTTCGGAGTATGCTGCAATCCGCCCTCTGTGTTGAACCGCGTCTGCCGCATGCACCATCTCCAGTCGTCAAGCTATTTAATTATATTCATAGTGATAAGCATTGGCAAACAGTATCCGGCGTTACTACTTGTACGGGAGAACACCTCATTATAGATTGAACGTATATTTGGATAAGAAGTGAGGTCTAAGAATGCCACGAAGGTGAATAATGGAGTCCGTGTTAGGTATAAAATGCACGCAAGCCAGAATAGTAGTGTACGATAGAAGGCACATCATGCGCTAGACTTCTTTCCCTGCAGCCGCTTCTTCAGCGATGCGATGACGCTTCCTTTACGGTAGCGAACGAGATAAGATAGCAAATAGATGCCGATAGTCTAGAAAAGGGGGTGAGTAAAAGAACGAAGGTCAAGTAAGTTATTTGAACTTACGTTGATTGCAATGAAACCGACGAAGATGCCCACATTACGCCAACGGTGAGAGTATTCGATGTTGAAGCTCTTGAAAAGGAACTGGTCCGTCGTGCGATACGGGCAAACGCCACACTGGGTCGACGAGCCGTTATCAACGAGGTATCCTCCGTTCGCGTCGATGTACGACTGCAGGTAGGACTGGCAGCTCAGTCCCGACGGGGGCGTGACTGAGACAACCTCTACGGGCGCACACGATACCTCCTTCCTTCCGATAGCAGCTCCCAGAAGACCTTCGACGACGTAGGTGTATGGCGACACGTGGTACATCCACTTCCACCAGCCGAGGGCTCTGAAGGGCTGAAGAACACCATTGCTAGAATGGATGAATCATTGTGAGAATGTGGCAAGCAAAGATATTGGCAGAACTTACAAGACTGTGACGAATGAGAACAGCAAGTTGAAGAGCAGCGCCGCGATCTGTTCGTTGGAGGAGAGGGCAGCCACAGCCTGACCGAGAGTGATGTAGTACAACGGCATAAGGACACCAAGCACGAGGTACACGTATCCCGCACGATAGGCAATTGAATCGAGGCCGACGGTCCAATACCAGCAGAAATAGAACAGACTGGAACCGAGGACATTCCAAGGAATCTCAACCAGGATTTGCGAGGTGATCAGGGCCGACCAGCTGTACATTCGACTTGGACGTTCACGAGCCTCGTACAGAGAACGCATATGAATGAACGGGACCTGCAGCTGCTGAGCGAGCGGGACAGTGAGGATAGTCGCAATGAATATGGCCTACAAAGAGAAGTCAGATCAATTCATATGCAGAATTTGTGACGCAGAATACATACGAAGATCTTGTTCTGGGTGCCTTGTATTGAATCCTTGGCCTTGAAGAACGTGAAGCCGATGAGCAAGCCGGCCACGATGTTGAGTGCGAGTTTGGCCATGATATATGTCGGATCGCGCCAGTGTGACTCTGCATCCCGTTGCAACAGCGTGAGCACTTGATATGACCAGGAAGTGGCGAATTCGCTCTTCAATGTCGTCTCGACAGCTCCTCGTTGGCGACCTTCGGCGTGGATCCTTTCGATGTCCTCCTGCACACCTCTGGCCTCCGGTGAGTTCTTCCAGACCTCATGCCAGTCGCGATCTACCAGAGCCGTAGCACCAGCACCGATGACTTGCAAGATATACTCGGCCCTGAAAATTCGATAGGTGTGAGTGCTACATCAGCTGAAGCCAGAGCTGGAATACGTACGGATTCTCCTCGTCTCTGCAATGCCTCGCGCCATTCCTCTCGAAATACTGAATCAGAGTGTTGGAATGATGTCCAAGGTCGCCGAAGTATACCGTCTGGCCGCCAACTTTCAAGAGGAGCAGACGATCGAAGACTTCGAACAATTCTCCACTGGGCTGATGGATCGTGCACAAGATAGCTTGACCAGCTTTATCGGCGAGCTCTCTGAGGAAGGATACGATGGCCCATGCGCTTTGGGAATCCAAACCGGAAGTTGGCTCGTCGAGGAAAAGGAGAAGACGAGGCTTGGCGACGAGCTCGACAGCAATGGTGGTACGCTTCCGCATTTCGACGTTCAAAGTACCGACGATGGCATCTCCATGTTCCTCCAGACCACAGAGCTGCAGGCATCTCTCCACGTAGGCTTCCTTCTCAGAAAGCGGTACAGAGGCGGGTTGACGCATCTTCGCAGAGAAGAGCAGTGCCTCCCGGACAGTCTGAGTGGGGAGATGGGTATCTTGCTGTTGACAGTATCCGCTACGACGACAATGTAATCAGGATGGATAACGATGACTAAACCGGCGAGCACTTACGTTTGAGCTCCAAAGTCGGCAGGGAGCTGATGGCCATTTACGAAACGATCGCCTCTGATGACGCCAACGTCCGTTCTCTCTGCAAGCACGTTGAGAAGAGTCGTCTTTCCGGCGCCAGACTCGCCCATCAAGGCAGTCAACTTCCCAGGTGCAACATAGCCAGAGACGTCGTCCAGAAGCTTGCGTTGAGACCCATCGGCTAACGGAACCACGTATTCGAGGTGCTGCCAAGAGAAAATATCTGTCATGACCAGGGTAGTTGGGAGCTCGGTCTTTGGCTCTGAAGCCGCAACATTGGTCGTTGACGCGGTAGACGATGCAGGGCCCTTCTCAGCGTCGTCTGCATTGTTATTAGCGACATGGGCTTTAGAGCCACGCTTGAACCAAGTGACGTTTGCTGACGCAGACTCGCGCGTGTTGAGCTCTGTCAGAGTCCAGTAGCTGGCAAGAAACGCGACGCCGAACGCAACGGAGATGCCGAAGTTCTGGAAGGCATCATTTGTGAGATACGGTCTTGTTAGCGGGATGACAGGAATTGAACTTACCCTCCACAAGTGAGAGTACGAGTATCCATACGAAAGGCTGGCGTAGACAGCGCCACTAACGGTAGCATGACCAGATTGACTACCGACCACGGTGCACACCTGGTTCTCCAGAGAGACGTTCTCGTAACCTGGCCCCGAGGGGATAAGAGTTGAGCACTGGGCATCTACGGCATGCAACTCGTTGGTCATCAGGGCCTCGAAAGCGTATTTCAGCGGCTGTTCATATTGATCAGCGGTGAAAGCGAGTAAAAGAGAGAAATATATTACGAACGTTGATGTAAGTGAGCCACTTCAAAGCCCCGATCATACTCGGTTGAGGGATCATGTAACCAGTGTACAGCGTCAGAACGAGCACCATTGAACCTGCGATGGTCTGCGCGGGTGCAGCAGTCTTGAAGACCGACGTGACAGCACGAGTCCAGGCCTTCATGGTGAGTGACATCGTGACGATGAAGAGGAAGAAGACGCTATCATGGAGGAAGTTTAAGCATCTGCCAATGAATGCAAAGAAGAACAAAAGACTTACAAGAATTGCCCAGCTGTCTCTTGCAACCCCACGAGGAAGTACAGCAAGATCGCAAACATGACCAGGGTGATGAGAGTGACCGGGACGTCCACGAGTGTGAGGGCGATAGAGTCAGCGAAGGGGTGATACATTGCAGCCTTGAAGTGCCTGAGAACAATAGGACGTTGCGCGAAGAGGGACGGGATCTCGGACATCGACGTCAATGCGGAGAAGAGGATAGCGCTGTGCGCAAAAAGGCATCAGTTGATAGCCCGTGGTGTGATGAACTGAGGTTTGTACGTACAAAAAGAGGACACCGCCCCTAGAGTAGAACGATGCCGTTGTGTTCTTGAGTCTGAAGAAGATCGTGCCGTTGAGGATAGCTTGGACAACGAACGCGCTACAAGAGTGATCAGCTTCTATGCCGAGTGAACATCGTTGGTAGTATACGCACAACATGTCGATGAGAACCGCGGAAAATTGTCCTTTGAGGATTTGGTAGCGACGCAGCATGAGTGCTCTTGCCTGTTTCATACCGTCTTCTGTAAGTAACTCGGTGGTAGGGAAGAAGTATACGACTACATACCTGCATAGGCAGACTGATGGTGAAGGGGCTACCATCTCGGACGTGGTCCGCATGTTCCATGGTCACACTCCTCTTATACGCAGCCAGCTTCTCTGGGTTCCCAACATGCTCGTTATAATAGTCCTGCATGTCCGCTCTGTTCTCGTCGCTGAGGGGATGGTTCTTGAAGTAGGCGGCGAACTCGGCGGCCGTGCGTGGGACTGGATGAGCTGGAGGGATAGAACGGGGGATGCGACCATTGGGATCGGTAACTGAGATCTTCGCGTTAGCATAAGAGAAAACTGCTGATCGATTGAGACGCACCAGCAACCAAGAAGTCAGCTGTGGTCTGACGATTTGCGGGCTCGTAGCCCATCTCAATGAAATAGTCTCTGGCCTTCCTCGTGGAACCAAAGTAGGCCATCTTGCCCTCGTAAATTACGCAGACCTATCCGATAGTCAGCAACAAAGCCCGGTTCCATCGGTAGTATGGGAAGACATGCCTTATCGAAGAGCTCGTATAAACTTTCACCTGCCTGATAGATCGACACTATCGTCGTCATGCGGGCAGCATCGGTCGCGATTCGAAGGGTCTGGATAAATTCCAAGGCCGTCGACGCACTATAAATCCGGAAGTAATGGTCAGTTGGTGTTTAGGAAAGGAGGGTGATAATGCACGTACTCAAGACCCTTAGTGGCTCCATCCCAGGAACCGACCAGACATCTCGTAGCAAGGACCTCCGCCAAGCTGACCCTCTTCTTCTGACCTCCACTGATACCTCTAATGTACGCGTCTCCGACCTTCGTATCCGCAACCTTCTCCAAGCCAAAGACGTTGAGCAAAATCTTGACCCAATGCTCCTCGAACGCTTTCCGCTTCATCCCGTCAAGCCTGTTGCTCGGTGTGCGGGTCTTGGCGGCGAAGAGCAGTGTCTGCGCTACGGTAAGCGTGGGGAAATGGATGTCGTCCTCAGGGCAGTATTGGACGTCTCCGCGGTGGTGACGAGCGAGCTTGTCGGGAGTGAGTGAGGCAAAGTGGCGGTCACCGGATATATCGTGGTATCCATCTGTCTGGTTGGAGAGAGTCTTCAAGAGGGTCGTGCATCCTGAGCCAGGGCTTCCGAGCACAACTACAAAGAGAATAAATGATCAGCGAGTCCATTTCTATGCGAAGGTGGACAGGCTACTCACGTAACATCTCGCCCGGTCGTACAACACCCTCGAAGCCCTCGATGATAGTCCTAATTTCGGGATGTCGGATATCGTTGATCGCTCCGATTTGGGCGGACGGGGAGAGCAAGGAGCCCACCGTAGGCTGATGAGACGCTGACGCGCCCAAGCCCGTTACACGAAGGTCCTTGAAGTAAACGCCAAGTTCTCGGTGTTCGATGTGCTCTGCCTTCTCGATTCTATGCCGTATATTAGTCTAGGGCGCGACCCGGAAATAAGAGATAAGATAATTACTGCTTCATCGCCTTCCTCAAGAACCTCTCCAAGTCGAATGGTGTATCTCCCGATGGCCCCGTAAGGGTCAGGGTCGAGAGAGTATCGTCCTCGACATCATTATTGTCCACACGCATATGACCTTCTTCTTCTCTTGACTCAACCTCCGACTTTCTAGCCTTCTCTAGGTCTGTCTCCATGCCGCGTGTCTACCAAGCGTACTCCCAATTAAAATATCGTAGATGCTAGATAATCGGTTTCGTAAGAGTTGAGGTTGACTATCTGCACAGAGGGTTAGACGCACCTTCGAATAAATCGGAGCCTCTGATGGAAGCAAAGCAGAGAGTGAATAAGTGGGAAAGATGGGGACGAACTAGGTGCAGAACTCACTCTGCGGATTGCGAGTGGCCGCCATTATATTCTACGCAAAGCACAGCGCTGACGAGAGTGGAGGAGTGCCATGTTCGGTGTATTTCGGCGAACGAGCGTCAGCGAGTTGAGTACGATCTGGAAGGTCATCCGAGTTCGGAAATGATACACAATGCACTCCTATCAGTTGTAAACATCAGTTCATTTCAGGTCAGCGCACCCCTGGTGTGTGTTATTAACGCCAATAACTCACCTCAGGGCACCGGTGCGATTGGCAGAGCGGGATCAAAATCAAAATCTCCGGTGGCGGATTCGTGGATGTTGGAAAGGCGTAAATACAGATACCGCCTGCCATCCTAGACTAGAAGGTTACTGGCAGGAAACCTTCACCGACCGTAGTACACTTGGATTAGTACCACCTCCCTTGGGATACGCCGAGATACACCGTCGGTGAACTAAAGGCACAAGGTTGTTAGCGTTACTGACTATCATTAGCCATCGTTGCTTCCAATTGCGGTATGCCGCACCTTTGTCGCAAGTTCGTCGCCAGGACCAGACGTTCCCGGAGTGGCATACCGAGCGCTCACACGACTGCTATTAGTCGTACCGTCTGACATGACACATCTGTGTGTATCGCATCCGGAGAAGTATCTACGATGCGCAGCTCTAACTACGTAGTGCACGCCCTCATCGTAATCGTTGAATGGGTGTTGGTCCAAGGAACCGAGAGCGTGGCCGAGTTGTCCAAGCGAGTTGGCAAAAAAGAAGCCACTTACAGCGCTTTCGGGAAATAATGAGAAAGTCGACTTTTTTTCGCGATTTCCCAATAAGGTATATCCTATAACGGGA
>JAXQKB010000058.1:0-102193 GCA_037042295.1 Irpex sp. Y119-03
CCGACGGATATGACACCGGTATCACGGCGTTATTCCCGGTGCGGTATCCTCCAGATATCTTTTTCGCCGAGGCGTGTACGGCGCTGGTGTTGCTGCGCATGCTTATCATCGACGTCTCACCCTCGGGTTTATTTGTTGAGACTGCAAACAGGGAATCAGAGGTTTGCAGGAGGACAATCGGGGAACATCATGACCGAAGTTGCGCATGCTGCCATGTGGCAAGTTATAATATTGAGGAGCGCCCGGGCGACGCCCAGTTTAGTGACTAGTAGTATACGTACTCTACAGCCCTCGATGAGCCTTGTTCGATGGCTTACTGCTGGAAGCTATGCCTACTGTCGATGTCCTGTACAATACTTAAGATAAGTACTACATATATGTTTGCATCGACATAGGTTCACGCAAAGCCTGATGAGTAAGTACATCCATGATTAGTTGAATACTACTAATGTCCTAGTCTACTCAGTAGTGCGTACTGCCCGACAACTAGTAACTGTTGATAGGAATAGAACATCGTGACTATGCTATACTAAAGAAATTATTGCCCTCAAAAAAGTCGTGATATAAAGTCATGCAAGTGTTCAGTGTCTGTCCAAAGTCCTCAACCAACCCATACAAACAGAATCCCGAATACCAAAGAAAGCGTCACATTCATGATAGAAGCAGCTGAAAAGCCTCTTCTTGCACCACTACTACCCTTGCTTGTGGCATGGTTGTGTTCTCGATCGTGACCGTTCTGACCTTGGGCGGTGGCGAGGACAGAAGCGTCGATCGTTGCAGTAGCCACCGTTCTCGTGGTCACTGTGGTCGCGAAGGTCGCAGTCGCAGATGATTCTGACTGCGAGAGTGCATCCTTCGAAAGGAAAACTAACGCGAATCCAGGCGCTGGCACCTTGATGGCACAGGTTGGTACTCCATTCACAGGATCGCAGGTGACGGTCAATATGGACTCGTTTCCTTGAAAGCGGCCATCTGTAGTAGGACGTAAGCCCAAGATGCGGACACGTAGCATTGATAAAGTGCGTACCAGACGCAAACTCTCCTCCCATAGTCTGATAAGTATATTAGAAGGCTACGTAGATAGTTCTGATCATTGATGCTCACCTGGCCTGCCCATGTGATGTTGTATTTCTCCGAAACTGATGGAGCAAGGAGGTATCTATCGACGGCATATCATTAACAGCGAATCTCGGAAAGTCATGATGAGGAAATGCCATACTTCACATAGACTTGCGATGGGATGGTCCCATCTGCGCTGGATAACGAGGCTGTATAATCGCTCGAGCCATTGGGGTCGGTGATGTAGTTGAAGAGTGCAACTCTTGCCAGAGAACCGTTATCGTAGATTGCGTAACCCGGCGTGTAGATGTTGTCTCCATTGGACTGAAGATCAACGATCTGTGACTTTCCTGATTTACCAAACGCTTCGGCAACAACAACGGTTGAATAGAAGGTAGACCCAATGGTCCACTGATGGGTCACAGACTCATTGCCAGGAGGCGCTAGAGAGATAGTCAACGACCTGAAGTACGATGTGGTGCGTATGACTCACGGGTAAACGGCTAAGCAGATGAGACTCATCAGGGACCGGCATCGTCACTGTAATCAAGTCACTCACGTTATAGAATTCGCTTCGACCACCTACGTGCAGCAATGCGCCAGAGAACCCGCCATAGGCTAGTTGTAGCCCATAGTCTGTCGCCCACAGCGCCGCGCCGAATGAATCTGAGACTCCCGGAAAGCCACCACAAGATGCGGTGTTGGTCTCGAACATCAGCAGGGGCTTCCCAGCCTGCTTGGCTAGTGCCGCTGAGTTCAGATATCCCTGCATCATGGCAATACCAGAGGTATGATTGAGATAGTTGGCGAAAACCGCCTGAGGGTCCTTGGGATCTCCAAATCCACCGTTTGGAAAGGCATGTGCACAGTTATTATCCGGGTAACTGGTGTTATTTAAGGTCAGAATCTCTGTAAACATGTTTTCGCTGCCTACTTACTGTTCGACTGCAAGAGCACCAAGGGCACTTGCATGATCGCCGATGAACCCAGTATTCCACACATCCTCTGGAGACCATGGACCGCTCGCCACGCTGGGACCGATCAGGTTATCCCGAGTCTTGATGTTAGAATTCTGAGCGATCGCTTGCACGACGGTCCCAAACTCAGTGTTGTAGTCAGCCGGGCTGTACGTCGAAGGGCGGTGAAGGTGGCTATACGGGCGTGCATGAAGATCAGATATGACAATATCACTGGAGTTTCACCTATACCACGGAACTCACGATGCGTAGAAATCTGGCTCGTTGCCGACTTGAAGCCCGAGGAGGTTGTTTCCCAAGATGGATTCACCGGCCTCGACGACTTGGAGGCGAAGCGCGCTTGTGTCGTTAAAGGGTACTCCTGCCCTTGGTGTAAGTATTATGAGCTGTTTCGACCACGTTCTGCTCACCGAGGTACCATTTCGTGGAGACTAGGGCGGAAACATTGGCCAACGCGTATAAGAAGTCGTTTGATAAGGTGAGCGTAGGACTTTCGTTCTGAGGAAGCAATTTGAGACTATGTCCGTGAGATAGGCGTAATACAACTTACTGGGCCTGTTATCGAGGCTTGCGTTTTCACCAGCGCCTTACCGCCTGGTAGGCTATCGACTAGTGTAGCGTTTTCCTGCGTGTTTCCGCCTACCCGAATATTCACCTGACCACTTCTCGCCTGCAACGTGGCGAGAAGATTCAGAAATGGTACATTGAGGTTCGTCCTATCATTGGTCACCAATGAGCAAAGATAGAACATGCCAAAAATAGAATGTCCTCACGAATTAGTGCCAACTGAGAATCATCCGTCGTCAATAAGATCTCGAAGTCAGTGTGCAATGACTGGACTTACTAATTTGATCAGCAACGCTCATTTCGACTGAGAAGCCATAGAACGAGCCGCTTTGCGGTATAGAGATATTCGGTACATTCTGAGCGGAAGTCTGGAGGACAAGCTGAAACTGCGTTGGTGGGCCGGGGCTTGGAATCGGTGGAGGCGTGAGGGTATTCGTGGAAGATGAGGAAGTAGCACTAGCAGGTGTAGATGATACGGTCGTTGAGCTCGTTACAGGTCCTTTGGGTCCATAAATCGTTACTGCAGTTACTGAGCAGACCCAGTAGCCGACTAAAAGGAGAATTTGCTGCATAAGCAGATGTGTAGCGGGAGGGAAAGTCAGTTTGTCTCATGTGCCCTTGCACACGGTATGTATACCTGCATCGACGCCGGTGTAGATGCACCGAAAAGCAGTGCCACGTCCCGATGAGGCAGCTTGTCGATGGGATCCTGAAATAATCTGCGTCTGGCGGTGACATATACCCGAAGGGCGCGCTCCAGAGTGTAGCTAGCCCGCTACTCGGCTACAGGTTCACCATTCTCAGAAGTGGTCTCTACCACATTGGAACGTGGACATTACTGGCTCCTTCACTCTGGCACGATGCTAGAGTTAACTGGCATAGAGCAGTTTATTTAGGCACTGTTCTGGTTTGTCCGCGCTGAGCTAGGCGTTGTTTAGACACCCACGTTCTAGAATGCGAATGCATGGACCACGTACTTGTGCTTATTCAATCCCGACAGCCCAGGGCCAAGTGTCGTATAGGCCGCCCACTTCCATTGCAGCCCCTGCTCCAGACAGGTATACTCAACCATAGTTTCGGTGGACAGCGAGAGCAACAGAAGTCAGGCTAAAACCCGTCGTGCCGTTGGATGTCCCATACCAACGTATTGATAATATGTTGGCTTTTTGAGGAGATTTTTGGTTGGAGCGGTCGCGATACCGTGCATAAGATAAAGTCGACTAGGCTGATATACTTACCCAAGAGTATGCAGTTCAAGTTTCAAGTTGTGCACTGCAAATCTTGGAAGATCTCGCAAAGATCTCCGGAAATAGCAGTGCCAAGTCCGTCGATGCTGAAGCGCTGGATCGTAATGGGGATGAGACAAGCACATATTGCGGGCGTTTGCGGAAATGCGTATGTCGACTCACTACGGTGACCACTCATAGTACTCATACCTCCACTTTGACTATGCTCTTTCTATGGATACTGGATGCTAGTATGATTGTATTGAATGCTCAAGGGTTTCAAGATGTTCAATCGCATTCTGACGAATAGACCTTCTTTCCAATCACCCTTGCCAAGTTCATCCGTAAGATGGTGTCTTGACTTTGAGTTCACTTTGAGTTTCTGATGTGCGCCGTGCCATCTCTTGTGCCTTATCATGGCGAGATTGTCTTCGTATCGAATGGTTCGTCTGCATCTCTATCTCATCTGCGATGATACACTGACATTTCGATCAGCCAGGCGTGCTCAGTGATGATCAACCTTGAGGCCTTGAGGACTTCGTCAAACGATCTTGGGAGCTCGTGCAGTGGCCGCATGCTTAACCTTCCATCTGAATTCACGCATTGCCTTGGCCAGCGCAAATACGGTGGATGCGGGTGGGCGGAAGATCATTACTACTTGATGCAGATTGGGTACCGCCCGCATCAACTTGACGCTGCCACCAGTATAAAGCTGATGGATCGGCAAAGGGGCAACATCAGTGCTAATTCCGTATATAGCTCTCCCCGGCGGTCGCGTTCGAGTTTCGAGCTTCTTTCCCTCCAACGACGTCGTCATGTCCAGCTCCGAGCTTCACGAGAAGACTTTCGCGGACGTCAAGTCCGCCCACGACCTGGTCTTGACGGCTACCAGCGACGTTCGGCATATCGCACTTGGGCGGACGCAGGTTGACACCGCCGCCGAGCTGGTGGCTGGAAAGGATGTAGAACTGGACGCTGAAGAAGCACGTCGGATACGACGCAAGATTGACTGGCATCTTATGCCAATGATGTGCAGTAAGCCCTCCGTGAAAGTATGATTTCCTTCTGCTAATAAGACTCGTAGTGTTGTATTGGATCCAGTATACGGACAAGACCACTCTAGGAAACTCGGCAATTCTGGGAATCAAGTACGCTACAATGGAATATTTCACTTGTAATGAACTGACTTCTCGTATGTAGGAAATCGACTCACCTCACGACGAGCCAGTACGTCCTTGTCTCTCTCTCTCTGGCAGCTGAGTACTTACTAGAGACGACAGATACAACTGGCTAGGCACTATATTCTACCTGAGCTATTTGTTGTTTCAGTATCCACAGAACTTCGCTCTACAACGCTTCCCAGTGGGCAAATGGATGAGCGCGAATATCCTGGGCTGGGGCATTACTCTCTGCTGCCACGCTGCTTGCAAGAATTTTGGCGGTCTGTTCGTCGCACGATTCATTCTGGGCGCATGTGAAGGCTCAATAACCACGGGTTTCATGATCGTCACCTCCATGTTCTACACCCGCTCGGAGCAGACGGTGCGAGTCGGATATTGGTGTGAGTTTTCCTACCCCTCTCTTCGCTCTTCGACGACTGAGATCCCCTATAGTTATGATGAATGGGACAGGTGAGGCTGACATTCAGCACCTGGCAACAGGTTTAGAAGCTCATTTCTTCTTAGCACAGATCATCTCTGGTTTCATCAGCTTTGGCTCGCTTCACATTCATACGTCGCACTTTGAACCATGGCAGTGGTGAGTCTGACATTACACCGACAAGGGCATGCCCTCACATTGTGTTCTTCAGGTTAATGATCATCACTGGTTCGCTCACGGTTGTCACCGCAATTGCATACTGGTGAGTACATGTACCGAGAATGACCTGCAGTATCTGATACCTTCATTTTCCAGGTTCCTGTTCCCAGATTCTCCTACAAACGCATGGTTCCTTACGCCCGAGGAACGCACCAAGGCCGTGCAGCGCCTCAAAGTGAGCCGGGGACAGTACAAGGATGGACCATGCGCTAACAGTAACTGCAGGTGAACCAAACCGGCGTGGAGAACAAGCACTTCAAGATCGAGCAGTATGTTTCCCATTTATGTCCATGCACATCAAAGGCGCTGATCCCATATGATCAAGATTCTGGGAAGCAGTCTACGACCCGAAGACGTGGCTCTTCGCGATATTAGCAGCGATCAACAACATCCCCACTAGTCTCAGCAACCAGAGGCAGATTATTGTTTCCTCTTTTGGGTTCACCCCGATTGAGACGACCCTTCTCGGATGTGTCGAAGGTGTCATTGAGATCATCTCGATCACGATTGGCGTCACGTTAGCTATACGCCTCAAGAATGCCAGAGCATATGTTGGGGCATGCTGGTTCTTGCCGTGTATTCTTGGAGCATTGCTGGTGAACTTGCTCCCTTGGCACGACAGAGTTGGGCTGTTGTTCGGACAATGGCTTACCGGTCAGTCGAAGCTTACTAAACTCTCGGTACGACTTCATTGACTGAAACTATACTGTAGGCACAACTGGCTTTGTTATTGTCCTTTCGTGGGTTGGTAACCTCACAGCAGGTCACACGAAGCGAGTCACTACCAACGCCATTATGCTCAGCGCGTATTGCGTGGGAAATGCCGCAGGCCCCTTCATGTGGCAGGCAAAGTATGCCCCACGGTACGTTGCAAATCTTCCAGCTAGTGAAACCTACCTTAATACTCAACGGTACATAGCAATCACGTACCATGGCTCATCATCGGCATATGCTACGTTGCATCTGCCTCGTTGATGCTCATCATTCGCTTAATGCTCCTCCGCGAGAACAGGAGGCGTGACGCAGAGCCCAAAGATGACACTTATGATAACGTATATCTGCAAGTCATCAACGAAGATGGCAAGACGGTTGAGAGAAGAATATCAAAGGTGCGAGAATCGTCCTGACTCATCCGGAAGTTGTTTTGACCCCAGCTTCCTTTCAGGAGTTCTTGGATCTCACTGATAGACAGAATCGTGACTTCCGCTATGTATTATGAAGATTGTTACTGTCTGCTTACGTTTATTATTGTATCGACTCATTCGTAACGAAGGCACTTATTACTCATCGCGATTGATACCAGAGCTCGATGACTCCAACGCCGACGACTCTGACTGAGCATACGCATGCGTAGTTGGCCTCCATTTAGATTCCTCCCCCGTTCGTTAGTAAGTCTTCCCACACTTCAGGCATGCAGCGCATCTACCCACTAATTGTCAATGTATCGTTTGGGGCACATGAACTTTTTAGGAAAGTAGTCGGAAGCGTGAGAGCTTCTTGCTTTCCCGCCTCCCAGATTGGGCATACCCTCGTACTGCCTCAGTACTATTTGTGGGACCACACATCTATCCAGGTAAGCTGTATCTATTCTCGCCCTCACACATTGACTTTGGTTCCATGTGATTCTAGTTGTTAGTGAGTACTACTGGAAGAGTCAGTTTGGGGAGTATATAGCGATCCTTGGGCATCGTTCTAAGCACTCAACTTCCCCACCAACCCTTCTCTCCAAAAATCGTACTCCTAGAAAAGCCAACGACAACATTGCTCCTTCCCTTTCACTAACCAACACTAGCAACATCCTCCCCCGCCAACTCACCACCAAACTACTCCACCCCCTCCCACAACACTCGTTCCTCGTGATAGCGTCTCAACGTATCGCAGAACTCGCTTTACACGATTCTGTATGCCTTTCACGTGCCGCGTCTGTCGCCGCGACGACTTCCGAACTCGCCAAGAATTACACGAACACAGTGAGGCCAAGCACCGCAATCAGTATTGCATTGCTTGCTGCCGCCCATTCGTTAACCCGAATGCCTGCCAGCAGCATCTCCTTACGTCTAGCGCACACAACAAAAAGACCGTGTCCTGTCCAGCACGTGCGTGTGAGGGTTTGTTCATTTCGAACAGAGATCTCGCATTGCACCTGGAGAGCGGTGCATGCCCCGGCGGTGTCAGCCGCGACCGCCTTGACAGGCTCGTCGCTCGTGTCGACAAGTTGAGAGTAATAACTCTTCCCGGGATGGAAACCTGCGACGACGGGCCTTCTGTCGGTAGCGTAAGTGATACAGCTTCGGGTTCGAGTAGCAGAACAAGCCCGTACGAGTGCTCCAACTGCGGGACACTGTTCAAGTCGTTCGGTCAGCTACGATCCCACGAAGACGGTCCGGCACATGCAGCAGTACGTTACCAATGCCCACCTCGGCGTGGCGGCTGTGAACAGCAGTTCAAGACGCTGAGCGGGCTGTTGGCACACGTCCAGTCGACAAAATGCACAGTGAGCAACCGTTTCAAGAAGCAGTTCGTTCACGTTATTCTTTCCAAGGTGTGGAAGAGTGTTGAGTCCTTCTAGGAAGTACTTGGCTGACCTTCCGCTTTACCAATCTGGCTCCAAAGCTTCCTTACACTCGACTCGTACTTTTCTCAAATGTAAACTATCCGTTCTGGCCACTGACGGTACCCAAGATCGTTTATTTCGTTACGTAGCTATTTTCTTTCTTGGACTCGCAAAAACCCGCCCAAAGCCCCTTCGAATCGGATCGTCTTCTGTGACCTACTGTATTATGCTTAGTACGCTATCAATGAATAGCAAAAATACCACACGGATCCACCACCTCCTTAGTATATCTAAGTGCTGTGATCATAGGCGGCCGATCAGGATTTCTATGAGTGAATTTGCGCAAAGCAAAGGCGATGATGATAACGTTCCGAGTCTGACCTTAGCGGCCAAAGGTTACACAGAACGAGGACAATTCGTACTTGTTGTTACAACAGAATTCCAGAAAAAAGCCACCGAGTAGCTTGGCTGACTCCCGAACTAGATGCGCCGCGACTGACACGGATTGATGCCCCTCCAGCCAGTACGACTGTAGCACATCGCATGTCAGCATGTACGCGATGTAGAGGTATTACGGGCTGGTGAAGTAGAAGGCAGAGTACAAGATTCGCATAATTCTGTCCTACTCACTAGTAAGTAAGCGTTACAACGCTCACCTTCAGCCTGAGTTACATGACTATGCGCCTCATTCTCGAGGTGATATCATCCAGCGCATTGGTCATCCGTCTCCTGAACCTTGTCACCCCACACTCGCTCCTTTCCACATGAGAGAGCAGCGCGCTCAAAGTCCTATACTCGCTCGAGCAACCGTTGTACTGTGCCGGACAGCGATATATCTTTTCCTCGTGCGCCGGGCTATCCAAATGCGAGTTCAGAGCTGACAGCTGTCGGAATTCTTTATGGCACAGGACGCATTCATACGCGTGTCCATTCCACGAGGTTGCAGTCGCCCATGTTCGAGTGGTCGGCGCATCGTCTCTGTAGCCGATGAGTCGAGAGGGATTCGTGATGACATTCCTTTTATCGACGCGAACAACGATATTGTTGATATTGCGGCGATTGAACCCGGAGCGACATGCGCCTGACTCGAGGTGTAAGGCAAGATCGCCGTATGCGACGAATGACCGGTTACAGCCTCGCCCTGGACAGACGTGTTTCCTTGGATTGTGAATGGCGGATGTGTTTAGATGCATGTCGAGGTTTGGCTTGGATTGGAAGAGGCGTCGGCAGTCTTCGCAATACCAATGGACTTTTCTGCGATGCTGATGCAAACCCTCGTCGGTTTGAAAGAGCTAAAGGTCGTTGAGGGCCCGGAAATGCTGAGACAGAGGAAAAGAAAAGAGAAAACCGGACCTGATCGCACGAAGAACAGCATGCATGTTCGTCATCATTATGCTCCTCCAGGTCGTAGTCGTCATCAAAGTGCTCATCACAGAACCGACAATAGTGATGTCGGCGACTTTGCGTGTAGTGTTAAGTCAAGCCCCATTGCGAGCTGAACTCCTTGTTGCAGTCGTCACAACGTATGCGATGTCGTGACGATGTCTCCTCATGCTGACAAAGGCTGTTGTATGTCTTGAAGTAACGATTACAGGGGTCGCAGTAATACGACATAGCGAGGAACTGGCGCGAGATGCGACAACTTGAAGGGGACACGCGATAGCAGCTGGTACTGGTGGAGGGAGAACAAAGGCGGGAGTGGACCCGCTGAGCAGCTTGCACGGGACCCGATATATAACTTCGGCAGTACCCAAGACTGCAATTCTTTCTTATGTAATCTAGGGCACGACTGTCATGTAAGAGAATTCCCTCTAGAAGTTTGAATGACTTACATACGAACCTTTAATTTGGTCTATGCAGCGAGTCTGATGGCTGCTCGGGGTACTACCGAGTCTTCTCGGCTCATGACCAGGACGTGGGTTTCGAAGAGCAGGATACGCGCCGTATGTCCACATGGCCAAGGTACGATGTAGTGACTGACCTATACTCTGTCCGTTTTCCTCAGCGTAGATAGGCTTGGAAGCTCGATATCTCGAGAATTCCTGATGCCTTCTGCTATCGATCGCCAGCGGAGCATCGGCATCTGGATGCACGCTACACAAAAGTTTATTGATTGTCAGTAACGACTTCTGTGTACGGTAAATCCGAGACGCAAAGCACGCCCGGTAACGTTGCACGCAAGGAGCCTACTGTACGTTAAATATCTGCCTGGCTGACAGGATGTGGGATACATCATAATGGGGGTCATACGGGCGGTAGTGACGAGGGCTTGGCTTTGGAGGCGCAACAGTGCAAAGCGAGTGTAGTAGAATTCGTAATATGATATCATCACTGGGAGTATACGGCTCGGATGACATAGACCTGTCCAGAAACTGTAAAGATCAATTGTGGGTGTTGCCAGTCATAGAAAGCACGCGCACCGTAACGAGGAACGCGAAAAATTGACGGTACATAGCATAGCCTGCAGCATCGTGTGGACATGGTCAGCAATGATATGACGACCGAATATCATTCACGGATTGACCACTTTGACTCACGCCTCAGTTGAGAGTCAATCGCCTTGCTCCAGACATGGCGTTATCCAACGCAAGTGTCAGAGGCCTTCTGAACCTCGCCACCCCACACTCGCTTCTCTCGATATGCGACAAGAGTGCGCTGAGAGTCCTATACTCCCCGGCACATCCATTGTACTGCGTCGGACAGCGGTAAATCCGCGCCTCGTGCGCCGGACTGTTGAGATGCGCGTTTAACGCTGACAGGATGCGGAACTCCTTGTGACAGAGAGCACACTCATAGCCATATCCGTTCCAAGAATTTGGGGTCGCCCACGTATTCATAACTTGAGAGTCCTCCCGATATCCGATGAGACGAGCAGGGTTGGTGACGATGTTGCTAGTGTCGGCACGAACAACCATCCTGTTCAGGTTTTGCCGATTGAAACCGCCAGAGCATGTTCCAGACTCGAGGTGTGCAGCCAGATCGGCGTATCTCATGAAGGACCTGCCACAGTTTCGCCCAGGGCAGACGTTGGATCGCGGGTTGTGGGCGGGGGAGGTACGGACGTGCATATTGAGGTTATTCTGCGATGTGAATGTCTGCCTGCACGGCTCGCAGTACCAATGCGACTGCCTGCTATGCTGATGCAAGCCTTCCTTCGTCTCGAAGAGCTATACATACGTCACAGTCGGCCGCGGTAGAGGTGAGTAGGCCGCGGTAGAGGTGAGTATCAGCATCAAACAAGCCATACGATATTTGCAGCATACACACCTTACTGCAGACGGTACAGTGCCCATGGCGACTGCTGTTATGATCGTGCAGCTCGTAGGCTTCTCGAAAGTGGACGTCGCAGAATCGGCAGTACAGGTGTCGTGGGCTTTGGATGAAGTGCTGTGTTAACGCCCATTCGGAGGTGAACCCCTTCCCGCAGTCCGCGCAATATTCGTACATCGCGGGGTGCTCAGGTCTGTAGAGTATTGGTTTGACGGATGACGAAGCTCCTGTGTGATGGCAGAGAGGGGGAAGGAAGGGCTGTCCGCATCCTTAGCTGGTTCGCAGACTAATAAATGTTCTCGGCAATAACCAGTTTAGGTCCCCGAGCGAACCCCTGAGTCGTTACGGCAGTCCTGCAAGATTTCTGTCATTTCTCACACTAGAAGAGATAGTACAATCTAAGATACGCACTTGTCTGGGTCATATTGGCGCAGTCCGACT
Organism: Irpex sp. Y119-03; assembly: GCA_037042295.1. Classification (NCBI taxonomy): domain Eukaryota; kingdom Fungi; phylum Basidiomycota; class Agaricomycetes; order Polyporales; family Irpicaceae; genus Irpex; species Irpex sp. Y119-03. The sequence goes on from JAXQKB010000058.1 coordinate 11,913, forward strand.
CGTTGTACGACCTGCCCAGAATTCAACTTCGATGATCATGATGCCGAGTCGAATTCCCCGAAAACATTGAAATGCAAATCGCTTTCAAGGGAGGCAGCTTATCCGAGGACTGATTTTGACGTTGCTGTTTCTTCAATATCTCGATACGCAGAGTTGAAGGAGAAGGCCAGTGCCAGTGCAACTCGTCTAAGTCACTGGCAGTCGCACTGATCAAACGCCGGATCATTATCTGGTACTTCCGGGGTCCTGGACTGGGATAACATCCATCCTCTGCTTCGCAGCGCGGTTTACAGAACGCTTCGTGTCATTCCAACTATGTACTGCTAAGCTTGCATTGCATACAAAGGATTCTGTAGCAGCCCCTCCCGGTCCCAACTAAGACTAGAAGAACGACGCAACAAGGTCCTGTCCCACCCTAATCGCGTTCTCGACCAGCTCGAAGCTGCTCACCGCCGAAGCATAGTACGTGTGATTATACCCCTGGAGCGCGTTATACTTGGTGTAAATCCCGCCCGACAGATCCGAAGTGTTGAATCGAGGGAAGTAGTCCGTCCAGCGATCCAGGGCTTTCACGTCACTCTCCGTCACCAGCGGCTCAGAGACGTTCACGCCAGTTTGTACCTGCGTGATTGTGTCGACCAAGAGTCTCTTGACATCTGAGTCCGGTAATGTACTCCCATCCGTTGCCCAAGAGTAGCCCGTCGCGATGGGAGATTCATTGAAGTATCGTAGGAAGCCGACAGGTGCGCCGAGAGGCTCAGCCGGACTCTGTCGGTAGAACTTGTGATAGTCGATCTTTGTGGTAACAGCTGAGGACCAGTACGCGGTGGTATCGATTTTCGAGAATACCTCGGTTTCGTTGGCTGAAAACGGCATGTCGATTGCGGCAAGGTTCTCAAGGGAGGGTGAGAATGCGAGAACTACGTCGGAGCACCTTTGCGTCTTCCTTGATCTGGAAGTGGTATATGTAACAACAGGATTTGTCCTCGACCGATCTGAATCGATAGTGTCAGCATAGTTCGAACACGATAGCATGAAGACATACCTATTTTCGTGACTGGGGCGTTGACGTGTATGGGTCCTTTGACCGACCGAGAATAATGGACAAAAACTGCGTGGAAATCTATCGTAGCAATGGAATATGAATCATCCATTACCTCATAGTATCACAAAGATGCAACATACCCACAATATAGCTCTGTGGGTTTCCCAAACTGAACGCTCCAAGAATTTCAGGTGTGAAGTACTGTAGCATGTAGATCTACGACGAGTGAGGAGACTGCGAAATACTGCACGAATTAAAGAACATACCGCTGGCGTCGTCTTAATGTCTCCGTACCCGTACGTTATCATAGCACCTTCCATTATCGTCGGAAGGCCGATGTATCCATTGGCAGAGAGCCAGTCCGCAATGGGTACTGTCAGGTTGTCTGGGATTCCGTTCTTCACAGCCTCGTCAGATACAGCATAGACAGAGGAGTACAAATTGCAGACGTACCACGTAGCGCACACTCGTATATAGTGGCTGGATATTCTCCGTCCAGAACTGACTGTACCGCTCGTACTCCGACTGCAGTAACGAAGCTTGTTGGGGCGTCGTATCCGGCAGCTCTGTTATGCCTTTGGAAGGATTCTGTGGACCGTATTGCCAGTATTCCCAGCCATGCATCCGGGAAATACCAGGTGTGAGTGGTACACCTGCAGCATCGATTAAGGGCACAGTGTTGACGTAGGTTCCGTTGATGAATATGAGAGCACCGAGAGGATGATAGATGCTCCTGGCAAGTCAATGGAAGTCATTGAGAGGTACTACGAGAGCAGCGTGACTATGAACTCACTTATTTGGACCGTCATAGTAGGCTTGACATTTGCCTCCCACCTCTGGCTGCCTGTCGAAGATCACTGTCTTGTACCCCTTCGTCTCTAACCCGTGAGCAATAGTGAGACCCGTAGGCCCTGCGCCTACGATGCAAACGGGCAGCCTCCCGGTAACGGAGCCCGCATAGACAGAGTAAAGGAACACTGCAAAGTAGAGAATAAGCGTTTGAAAAGCCATGCCGGCAGAGGATCCTCAGAGCACTGCCAGATTATCCATGACTGACCTTATAAACTAGCTCTGGCGTTGAGCGGGTGCCTAAGCTCGACGATCACAGGCGTTCGCTGCCGAGCGGTTTCACTGTCTCAATGCAAAGGTTTCATATCGCCGGATACCTCCGGAATGGGCCTCTTAACACGGGAGTGTATGCAGGGCAAATAGCGGGCCACTGATGATAAACGCTATGTTAGAGCTTGAAACTTCAGCATGAGCACATTGAGATCATACTTACATGCGGTCATACGACATTGCGGGCGCATACGATAGAGATACATTCTCATGGGTAATGCCAAGCTGTTTGAGCGGGATCCGGCGGGAATGTTCGATGGTGCCTCGACTATGGATTGGGAGTCGTTAGATTTAGCGCAAACGAGTTCGGAATTAGTAGATATTGATATTATATATGAGAGGGGGATGCCTAAGAGAGCAACTGAGCGTGCAAGCGCTTGCTACCGAAGTACGCGTGTGAATCGGAGTTTCAAGCACAGGCGCGAGCGCTCGAGGAACTGATCGCATTATCAGGACGAACTTCCCAATGGAGAAGTAGGCGCAACACTACGCCTGGGTGGCCAGTTGATTCTGACGTCATTGGCGAAAGGAGAGTGGTCTGGGTCCTTCTGGGTCGCCATACTCGCATGCTTTACTTTTGACTGAGTATACTTAAATCGAAGAAAAATCTTGAAGATTGCATAGTTCAGTTCAAACATCAGTAGCCTGAGCTGGACTATAAGTAGTTGCTATAGACTCATTAGTTTAGGTTACTCGGAGTCTAACAGCTTCTGAGCTAACGGCACAGAAAGTTTATACAAGAAGATGCATAGAGAGACAGGACAGAGCTATATTGGTTCGAACATCACGTAGGCAATGAACACGATCTACAAATACATCACGTCAGGAAGCCTGAGGATTGTGCTTGAATAAGTCTCATACTGTAACAAAGAAACAAAAAATGAAGGCATGGAGCACATATAAATGTGTATGACACTAACGAGCGACCACCATATCACAATCGCTGAGGAGAACAGAGAATGATAAACAATATGGTCGACTTGAAGAACATTGGGTTTCTAATTGAGAGGGTAGTGCTGTGCTGGAAAGCTAGACCTCTTCTTGTGGGGTCTTGAGACCTCCTTTCGTAGGATGACCAACCGTATGCATGTAGGTAATATCCCCATTCTGCTTATCGACCTGTTCATTGGCGTATGAGACACAGCGCGTCAATCGACCACTTCACTATTAGCAGTGTCCCTTACCCATGTAGTGTCCGAGCTCGCGGTCAATACAGTCGTCTCCGTTCGGATCTGGATGGGATTCTGATAACTTTATCGTGAAAACGAGATAGTTATAGCTCGGAGATAGACCAACCATGAGATTACGGCCAGAGCTTGGTGACACAGAGGCTTGCATGTTAGATAGTTCCAGGCCGAACTTAGTATCGGAACTTGTCGCTGCCTGTATCACATTATTGCGTGCGTTTAATCTGTATGGCCCAAAAACAAGTGTATAAGCATCTGAAATGGGTTGAGCAGGGGATAAGCCAAAGCATAGACATACACCGCCAGCATGGAGTTTGCATACACTATAGAATACGGTAAGATACGTAGGGCCGATCGGATGAAGAGACTGACACTTAGCAATGAACTGGACCATTCCTCCAAATGTCAGAGTGTGCTTCGCCACATTGAGCTGTAGAATCAATTGTTAGCCATTATTCAACGTCATAATGGCAGTTTCGTGTCACGAACTGCAACAAATAATCCACAGGAGGTCAGGCTATATGCAAATACAAGTATGAGTTCAATCATAATACAGCCACATCATCCACTACGCACACTGTCAAAATATCAGTACTAAAGGCGAAATTCATGAGACTGCTCGTCAAGCTTCTGGTGCTCCTAGGAGAACATACGCGGGGTTTAGCAAAACAGATATGAGGTATAATCCATATTCTCACCGTCTGACTGCCTTTGAACGGTCCCTCAGGAGATAGATGATAAGGATGCTCGTGATGGAAGCGTCCAGTGCGATATTGAGGCCAAAACTGCAGTTGGAGTCGATCTAGATTGCTCGGATTTGAGACTCGTAGAGCATTATGGTAGAGCGTACTAGCCGTAGACTCACGGTAAAATGCTTGTCTGAATAAACTTCAATCCACGTCGCATACTGGTTTCTGCAATAATAGTCGGGAGCATATCTACTGATGGTTTCCTAAACACTCACGTGTATGCAGCAGCACCTACAACTAAGCTCATCAGTAAACCTGCGATTTCTGAGAGGTGATGTACACGCACGAAACGATGTGCCTAGGTAGAGTGTCAATCAACATCTACACTCTGAACAATGGTAAGAGCTACTCACCGACATGCGCAAGGAGTGTTGCGACCTAAGAACCTATAACGCAATTCGCTCGTATAATTATGATAAAGTGCTTACCAGAAACATGATGGGCACGATCTGCCTTCGTACTAGTAACGGCACGGTGCGTAGCAGGTCAGCGAATGAATGATGCAAATTCGCCTAAGATGCATCTCCACTTACGACGCCAAATACGATAGATGTACCATCTGTAGCGCAATGTCGTTGTGAGTGAGTGAGTCTCGGTCGATTATATATATGACAACTTACGCCTGAACGATGGAGCTGATGATGAGCTATGAACGAATTAATCGGACAATCAGGGTATTGTTCCTTCCTCAGTTCCCTCTATATTATATGGCCACTTACTTCCAAGTATATTGTGATCTGCTTGCACCATCATAGTAATGAGTAAACCCTCTACGTCTATGTTTGTACACGTACGCCTACGGTTCTGTCGAAAGTCGATATTTCGGTAAGTAGTATCACAACCAATGTAGGCATCACAGAATAGCTTACGGAATGACTTTGATAATAGAGAACACATTTCCCCACGCGTCCACCAGATAGCTGTACATCAAATGCATACAAAGAGCAGTATGTGCCGTCTCCAGGACCCTGCAATGAAGCACTCAGCCCGCTGACCCTTAAGCTCGGATCAAGAAAAGGTGATATATACGCACATTAGGAGTCCTACTACGCAACGCAATAGCACATGGTCGCGGTAGTTCGTCCAATAGTAGTACGTTTGCGCACAGAACACGCCGTACAATCTTTATATAGCTGTCAGTGCGTAGTAGCTGGGGTAGAAACTCCCAAGTCCTGACTCACATCAACGCACACGATATTATCATAAAAGCGGGGCCTATGAAGGCAGAGAACGGAGGAGGGGCAAATGGCAAGCCTGCCAGTGGTAAGGAGGACATGGTGCGTAGCTGACAGTTTGCCACAGGACTTGGGTAATGGCCTGGCCGATATGGCTCTATATCCTACAGGAACAAGCGGGATAGGGAAACATTATAAGTACGCGCGCCATGTCATTTCAATATCATCTAAATGAGCAGTTTGGATCATGCAAGCTGTGATCCTGAGATTTCATTACCAACACTGTTGCTTATCTTAAGCCGCGGTAGGAAGACGATCACCCACAAACGTGAGAGATTATCGACGCATTTAGAAGCACATCTGTTGATGAAAGAGAAGAGATGCATTAGTGTACATTTGATGTGAAAGCGAACCGAGGGCACGAAATGGAACACTACTTACCCAAAGAGGTATGAAATCAAAAACGACTTGGATTTTGCACATTTCTCCGAGTCACGGTCGCGGGAGGAGCTAGAACAGACATGGCTGCAGAACGAGTTTGGATACGCGCTTGATGGCCGGCTCTAGTGTGGCCGTAGTGTGGATTATAGACAAGCCGGCGACGGGTTAGATAGTGACAACACTAGATCAACATTATCCTTGCCTGTTCAACTTCGTGTTCAACCGTAGTTAGTAGCAAGTGAATGTTATATTCAACGCGCAACGTAATTCATCAGTGACCTGGATTTGGTAAGTAGAGCAAGGTTCCTCACATAACCCGTTTGACTGCAATGTGTTACCTGTCTAAGTCTCGTTTATACTAGCGGCGCACCGTGTCAGCGTGTTCTGTACGTCGGACATTGCAACAATCGCTTAGGTTTCAAGTATCTGATAGTTAAGAAATGAGTACATTTACAGTTAACCGGACAACTGCGCTCTCACCCGTATACGTGATATCACAACGGTGACAGTTCGGGCCCATCCAAACGTCAAGGCAAATATCACTATTTCAATTCTCTGTATTAGTAAACTCGTTGATCTTTTCACAATCTCACACGTCTGATCTGGTCGGATTGAAGATCTTCCCAGCGGAGAACTTCAAGTTGGGATAGATCGTATTTTGCCTTTCTGCGACGAACACCCTCAGGATCATCAACCTACGTGATAGTCATCAGTAGTTCGAGTTCTACTGCCCGAGTCACGTACGCATGTATCATCGGTCTCAGTTATAACGGTTGTCACAGTGCGTGCACGGAATTCGATAGGTTCCTAGAAAGAGAAACGAGTATACTGAGGGGACCGGTGCGGTGGGAGAATGGATACGTACACAACACTCCTGATCAAATTAGGTAATGTAGATGTCGGAAGGTTGGAAAGTTCAAGCGTGTTGTGGGTGACTAACAGGTTTCTGTACATTGCTGTACCGTACCAGTACAAGCGCACGGGAGTGGTCCGGGGTCCCATTATAATGACTTTGGCGCCCTTTAGTCCACTACGAAAGGACCTCTGAAACCTTTTGCCTGGCGTGACTCCGGAGTTGTGTTCAATATTCGACATTCACCATGGATCTCCCCCACAAGCACTAATGGAATGATTGATGTATCGTGCGTATAGCAAGTACTTATGTAGACGAGTTTAGACTCACTATCTTTAGTGCAACAAGTTTCCCAGAGGACGCAAGGATCCGGCTCAGACTGTCCATCAGCCTGTTGTTCGGTGATGGAACACAGGCCGGAGAAGACGATACCGTACACATGCCTGAGCACTGTCAAGTTATGGGAGAGCTGTCCTCGTGTGTGAGGGTCTCAATGCATCCCATCTCTCGGTTGATGATATCGTGCCGCTTACCTATACTTAAGAGCTGGCCATGGAGCTCATTCGTTTGAGGTGTCTACTCAAACTCCAGCGCTTCAACATGGTTGCCAGAAATCAGCACATGCATGGGATGCTTCCTCAGGCCCTTGCACTTGCGTTAAAGCAACTCATCGGCGCTGTAACCCCTTCCTTCATCACTGCCCTTAGTCTCATCGGCCTCAGAAGATGTGTACCTCCTCAAGCAGCAATGTACTATCTACCTAACTGGATCATCTCACTTTCGGCAATGGCAACAGCTCCTATTCTGCTCTTGCTGAGAATCAAGTACCGTGAATGGAGCGAAGAACGCAAGGCTGCAGCTCTTGGTGCCTCGCTCCCCGTGCGACGTACTGGGAAGTGGTTCGGCAGTGTTGACATCATAATTGCCACACTCAGAGCACTTGAGACTGGATTTATTGGTGAGTAGCATCCTGTTCTTGTGCGTGTTGCGGGGAGCTGATGACTGAGTGTGGCGCGCGGCTACGAACAGGCGACCCCGCATGGGACGAAGGGGCCAGGTTTGGTGAAACGTTTGAGTTCTACGTACTATGGAACCGAGTCTTGATCACAGCTGATGCGAATATTATCAAGGTGGGCTTAATCCCGATCTCGTACTACTAGATTCCAAGCTGACTTTTGCACAGACCATCCTTGCCAATGATTTCTCTAATTACGTGAAAGGTAATGACAAATACTATCCGGTCTCCATGTACTTACCGTCACTTGGGGCATAGGTCAGCAATTCGACGAATACGTGAAGTCTGTTCTCGGTACAGGTGTATTTAACTCAGACGGTAAAGCCACTTCTTACAATTGTACCGATTTGCGCTTGCTGAAGTTCGACGTAATACTCAGGGGATATGTGGAAGTATGTCGGTCATGTCTTCACCCCTAATCTCCTCACGATCTATTTACTCAAATCAACAACGCAGGTTTCATCGAACTATGACGCGGCCGTTTTTCACAAAGGATCGAATTAGTCACTTCGACATATTCGACCGCCATGCCGGTGAGCGCAGCTGTACATGTCTCTAACTCGTACGCTCATTATGTGGTTAAAGACTATACCATTGCAAAGATAAAGAAGCGTAACCATGAGGGGTATGCCGTTGACTTTCAGGTTCGTGCATAGGGCAGCTTGTGGTTTGAGTCGCGACCCAGTCTTGATGTTATAACGTACAGGATGTCGTTGCGCGTTTTGCCTTGGACGCCGCTACAGAGTTCCTCTTCGGTACATGCGTGCGCAGCCTCGAGACTGTACTGCCATATCCATGGAACGCTCCTTCTCAACTCCAAATCGAGCCCAATTCACCTGCTGAAGCTTTCTCTCGAGCTTTTGCTGAAGCTCAAGAAATCATCTCCAATCGAACACGCTTGGGTCCTACGTGGCCACTCTATGAGTTGTTTAAAGACAAATCGACTGAGCCAATGCGGGCTGTGGACGAATTTTTGGTGCCAATATTGCAAGCCGCTGTGACAAAGCATAAAGCAGCAAAGGCCCTAGGGCTTGTCCAACAACCTGAGGATATTCAAGTTACCGACGAAGAAACACTCCTAGATCATCTGATTCAGTATACCGATGGTATTTATCAAATATCGTTCATATATGTGTGGGAAGCTGAAGCTCTCCTAACAGATCCAGTGGTACTTCGCGATGAGGTTCTCAACATTATGATTGCTGGACGTGATACGGTGAGTAACCCTGAACGCGCGACTTGTGACGTCACTAACCGACGTCTTTCAACATGCAACAGACAGCTTCAATGCTCACAGTCACGATTTACTTTTTATCTCAATATCCTGATGTTTTGCGCCGTCTACGCCAGGAAGTCATTGATACGGTCGGCACTCACGGGCGCCCGACCTATGATAATATTCGGGTGATGAAGTATCTTCGAGCAGTTATAAACGGTATGTTTTCTCGTTGAAGTCGATGAACAGATCATTCAAAGCTATAAACAGAATCCATGAGACTATATCCTGCCGTGTAAGCTGCAGTCTGGAACCTCTCGCGTACTCATTGTGTGTACTAATGCTCGGTTTAACGATGCAGCCCTTGGAATGTCAGGTGAGAATTGCACTGATATGAGGTATTGCATTTTGTTTATGCTCAGCGCGGATAGATTCAATGTTAGCGATGCAGTGGTCAGTACCTCGGAAGGTACGAAAATTTTCCTCCCTGCAGGAACATCGTGAGTCGTTTCGTATAATGGCTATGCGTACTCTCAAAGCGTCTCTAGGGTTACTTACTCTGTCTATCGTATGCATCGACGCAAGGACTACTGGGGTCCAGATGGTGCGCACTATGACCATAGTGTCGCATACTTACTTAGCAACTCACCTTTCCGCTAGCGGAAGAGTTTGATCCCGACCGCTTTATCGACCATCGCTTGCACAAATATCTTACGTCAAACCCGTTTATCTTCCTCCCCTTCAATGCTGGTCCCCGTGTATGCCTCGGTCAACAATTTGCTTACAACGAAATGTCATTTTTTCTCATCAAATTGCTGCAAAGCTTTGAGGGTATCGAATTCGATGCAAGGTCGCTTGAGCCGAAGGCGCGACCTCCAGAAGAGTGGAAAAGTGCGGAAGGAAGGAAGGCAATCGAAAAAATGTGGCCGTGGTCCCATTTGACACTGTACATTAAGGTACTTTTCAAGTCTGCCTTCAACTTAGAAGCGCCTCAGCTAACGATAGTCTTCGCAGGGCGGTATGTGGGTCAAGATGCACGAGGCAAGATGAACTGAGTTTGACGAATGAGTGTCGTAGTAAAATAGCACAATTACCGGTCTAATCAGCTATCCGATAATAGATTAGCGTCCTAGTCGTGTCTTTTCAAGTACTACCGCCCGACAACCTCACAGCATTCTGGTATAAATCCCGGAGTATGTGCCATTAGGGCTGCATAGGCGTTTGCATAGTTTCGCGAAGCCAAGAAGTTCAAGCAAAATATACTTGTATATGTTACTCACGTTAAACGCCGCAACCAGTACTCACTATCGATATCCGACTCTTGATTACGCTTCTTCCAAAGCTTTTATGAGCTAGTACCAGGGACTTGTATGCATAAATCAAAGCGGCAAGTGAAGAAACTGAGAGCAACAAAAATTCGGGGTAAAAGGGATAGCGCTGTCGTATGGAAATAGGAAAGCGAACATACGTCTGATACCGGCAGTAACTTCGTCTGCAGTCCATACGCACATTATTGCCTCGCAGCTTTCTCTCCACTTTCTCTGCTCTTCTGCTCGAGTGCCCACTGCTCATCCAAATCGTTGCGCATTGGTATCTCGGTCATGAACAGAACTGAGACCAGTCCGATACCTGAGATGCCAATCAAGACCAACCATAGCTGCTTTAGACTGTCCGCAAACGCATGTCTAACCGTCTCTCGTAAGTTCGGATCAAGTGAACGAAGGGTAGGGATTGCGGAGTAGGCGAAAGAGACTCCAGATGGAAGTTGAGCTATGTATGCCTGTGGAAGTTTATGACTAAGGGAGTTTTGGAGTATTGAACCTCCTATAGCGACGCCTATAGTCTACACAGCAAAGCCTCGCGGTTAGCATATACTGTCTGGAGTGGAAGTTGTACCCACTTACCTGAGAAAGGCTACGAACGAAAGTGAAGAAGGCGAACGCATGGGCGTTGTTCGAATATGGAAGGGAGGCGAGGATGGGAAACTGCGTCATCGTCCATCCCATCCCAATACCCATTCCGACCATAAATGGTGCACATATTGAGGCTGCCTTGCTACTGTCGACGTCCAATACGGCAAGGACACCGGAACCAGCAGTCATCAGGATCCATCCGATATAGTTTTGCGGGAGATAGCGCTTGAACACAACAACTGAGACGCCACAAAATAAAGCTGCAGGAGTAATTAACATGGAGTATCCGAGTATGAAGATCCCGCTCCGTATAGTCGATGTTAGCTTTACAGCCTGTAAGTATACGGGGATGTTGTCTTGTTCAAATATTAGCAATATTTACTCTTGTATGAGCATTAATAACTCACAGTTGAGCATATACATCACAATCCCATGGATGGCCGTCCCAATGTACCTATTCACGAACAGTGAGGCAAGGACGTAGAGGTTGACGATGATCTACGTACCCCATGACCGACGAACGGTTGACAAAAACGGACCATGGAATCTTTGTTATAGAGGTTAATGAAGATACAGCAAACCATATCTATCACTTACAATCGGGTCTTTTGCGTATGATCGTTCATAAATCATGAATCCGAGAAGCGCGATTATCCCAACGACGAGTGGTACGAGTGTACGAGGATCTGACCAGGGGAACTGAACGCCTCCCCACGATAGAGCAAGAAGGAATGCTGCGGTGCCGCCTATGACGATCGCACTCCCACTGAGGAGGATCAGAGCCTTGTATAGCAGGGTAGTTGATTGACTTACAGCCAGTCCATGCGCTGAAACTGTTGTAACATGGTAGCCTTGGGTGGGGTATTGTGGAGAAATATTATCTCTAGAGAAGCAGCGATTCCGAATAAAGGAAGGTTAAGATAAAATAGCCAACGCCATGCACCAGCGTTGGCCAGAATACCAGCTAAGGGAGGACCAAGTCCGCTAAACGATATAATGAGATACACCGAAGAAATTGGGAGAAACAGCACATACGTAGCGAAGGCCCAAACACTACAACGTCAGATGAGCTTCAGGACAATACCCATGCGTTGAATAGCACTTACACAGACGCCATTCCTTGCATCACACCCCTCTGCGGAAGTGGAATGATATCGGCGTAGATGATCTCCGTCACGGTCAGTGCGCCACAGCCTCCAAAGCCTTGAAAGGCTATGCAATTGTAATGAGTAATAAATGCGCCACATTAACGAGCCTCTTACCTCTACCAATAATGAGAATACTCATGCTCTTGGCAGAGCCAGCTACAGCGGATCCGATCGCCATCAAAGCCATTAGGACGAGAAGAATCGGCTTCCTCCCCCAAATAGAAACCAACCCGCCACATAAAGGCACTATTGCGGTGCCAGCGAGGGCATAGGCACTACCGACCCATACAAACTGGGACCCTCCAAGATCATTGACGATGGTTGGCAGAGCAGTCGGGACCACCGACTGACAATGTTCCGAGAAATTAGATCATGTGCCGGTACGATAAAGAGAATGTGCATACCATATCGAAAGCCGAGAGGAAGTCCGCCATGAAATTGGCAACCATGATCATCCAGAAGCCGAAGCTACGGTTTGACCACGAGAATTCAGGATCAGCGTCTTGTGGACTAAATTCAACAATATTACAGTTAGGATGGCATCAAGAATGAATTGGTAGAGCACGTCGTACCTCGCAGCTTCGACCGAGGGGGAAGTACTCTGCTCTTTCAATACAGGTACATCCACAGGATCGTGATTGACGGTGGGCGAGGTCATGTCAGACATGATACTCCTGAATCGACGGATTAACGTTGAAATTCGGGATGGAGGGGATCCGCACTCCCTAACAGACCTTATATGTATAGCTTGGTGATTGAACGATACGGAACTTTCCTTGGACGATTGGTCAGGTTTCGCTTGTTTGTCAACTAGATGGGAGACGGCTCAAGGAGTCATTCTGAAAGTGATAGATTTGGCTTTACGTGACTGAAAGTGCAATGAGCTGGGATGGGCTGACCTCTTCACAATGTACCTACTGTCATCCACAATCAAGATGCCATGGCGGTCTCAGAGAAAAGAGCCCGCAGGTGGTAGCTGTGCTATCTGTGTGCGTGAATCTTCTTCCAGTCCACACGTACCAGGTGAAGTTGAGAGAATTGCAAACCGGATCTGGTATATTTGGTTCAGAAGCAGACAACTCGTTCAAGCTGTTCTTGCGTGCGAGTCAAAGTGGCAGTTGGTATTCCTACGAAGATGCCATGTTCGGCAGCCCCGGAGTGGATCGTGGTGGAAGTATTCCCATAGAGTCCTGCCCCCTCAACCGCAGTGAGAAACATCTTTCAAGGAAGATAAGAGCTCATCATATATGAAGACACAGTACTGTTCTCCACACGGCGATGGGGGAGTGTGGCGGGGAGAGAAAGTAGCACTCACGGCAGTTCACTGACTTCTGGCCAGCATACAAGCTCTTTCGAGCGGTTTGATTATGCTCCCTGGATTACTGCCGATCAGATATAGATCTGTCGTCGGTGCTGTAATTTGATAACTTCACCTAGTAAGATATATTGGCTCCCAGCCGGCATGGGCTCTGTCTGAATACGATAAAGAAGAACCCGGAGGGCAGCAGCAATGCGGCGTTAACGGAAAGGTCTATTGGCATGCCACTTCCGCTGTCTGTTACCTTCTTCTCAATGAGGAAATCCCCCGCGTGAGAATACTACTACCTGTCGAAGCAGTTGTCCCCGATATATTTATGGTACGGTGTGGTAACAACTCGAAGATTGATCGGATAGGTGCCGCCAACGTGCTTATGTATTAGGTCACACTGGCGCTTAGTTAGAACCGGTCACTGGTCACCGGTCACCGATCACTGGCAGGCCTTACTAGGTTCAAACGTTGCCACCATACTGTCGATCTTATGTATGCCGTGAGTCGCAAACCATTTTATCTACTTCATATACTCAGGCCTGTCTCATAGACACCTACTCTAGACTCTAGAAGCTTATCTATACGAGCCTCACCACCCTTCGAGTTTAGCAAGACTCGACGAGCTGCGCGAAACCCTGCAGTTCGCATTCGCCATGGTATATATGCTACGAAGCCTTACGAAATGTAGTATGTAGTCTTTGAGCAAGGCAAACACAAGGTTAGCTACCTACGGTAGATGTGCATCTCTATGAGTCGTTGATATGGTAGCTCAATGGTTTTCATGGTAGATACGCATACAGTCTTCCAAGAGTACGCGTCTTGCCTCAGACTCGGGCTTTTTGTATTGGTATGTACGTAGCCACCCAAGTGCAGCAATATTAACTCACGTAAGGTGCTTCAGGTGCTATCATTCTCTAGATCATAATTAGATCCCACCGGTCACACACGTCCGTTGATACGGTCAGTGGCACGATTGAGATTGCTTCTTGTGAGTTTACACTCTCGCTTGATTTTGGGCAGTTCTCAACTGAAACTACAGCATCTTAGTGTACGACGTCAACTGATCATCATTTGGCGTCGTTCGGTGACAGGGACCGTTATCGGTACATCATTGTTACGATTCTACAAAGTACACGCCTTCATTGGTATGCTCTCTTTCGAGAGCTCGGTGCCATTCGAACTACACTCTTGCTTACCTCCCGAACGTACATTTCCTCCCTAAGCACGAGAGAGCTCACACCGAGATATCGGATGGTGTGTTCCGGCACTATATCAACACCTACGCGCAGCTGATGCAAGCTATGGAAAAAACGATGTATCTGTTGTATCAGACTGGGATGCAGATTTTCCCCTTCCGTTAAAGATTGTGAGGCGAGTATTTCGATGTTTTAAATGGTATAAGTATGACGAGACGTGCCCCAGGTACCTCTGTTCAAGTTCCAAGAGTGTACTCAGACACGTTTGACAATGTCGGATACTGCTCCTTCTCCTGCAGACGTATTGTCGGAACTTGCCCATTCTATTACCGTTGCTCATGGTATGGAGACGATCTACTATATACAGTGAAGCTCTCAACTTACTGTCCTCAGCCGCAGAATTGATTGGCACCTGGATCGCGGTCCTCCTCTGTGGCCTGGCCATATCCCAGGTGAGCGATGGCGTCCATCATGAACGCGAACCTTTCTAATAACGGCTGGCCACAGGCATATCACTACTTCCACGAAAGATTCGAAGACAGGGTGTGGATCAAAGTAGCTGCATGGTTGATAACGTGAGTGAAAGGCAGCAGAATGTGAGATTTGTGTTACAAAGTATTGAACCCACCTCATAGGGTATTGAACGTTGTTCATACTGCGCTTGGTGAGTATACTGGTATTAATCGACACACTCTCTGTGGACACATGTACTGAAAAAGCGTCTCAGTGTGCCTTATCAGCTACCATTATCTTGTAAGCGTCGCTTCGTTCAACCTACCCTCAGCTAACCTCCTCTTCAAGATTCAAATACGTTCAGACAGTCTTGAAGAGTTGACGGTGTACTGGTATGTTCACGACGTTACATCGTACCGGACAGAGATCACTAACACCGCTCCTGCCACGTTATATATAGGGCGATCGATGTACGACGCATCTGCGGTTCAGCCCACGCTATGCTTATCTGACGCTAATACTGTGAACTATATTTAGGCCTCCATAGGAACACATGTGCGAGGTCGTCTCGCACTATCTGTATATAACTCATTTAATATCCGCGCAGCTTGCTATCTCCGCTATAGCTTTATTGTGAGCCATGTTCTTAACTCCCCGAGACATTATAACCGACCATGATGAGCAGCTATTTCATTGACATTTGTTACCATCTGGGTACGTGTTCAGCACTATATCAGGCATCAATTTCAGCTCAAACCTTCCTTATATCCTATCAGTGCCGGACCAAAAAATGAAATGGATAGCTTGTCTCATTTTGGTATCGTCCCTATGTCCGATGATCTTTGAGGCTTAGCTGAAATCATTCCTCTCATAGGGAGTTCCTGTGATGTTTCATCTTGGTTCGTGTACTTGTCCCTTAACAGAAAACATATCATCTCATATTTGCACTTATCGGGACGACCACAGGCTTTGGTATAGGTTTGTCACTTAAACCTTCCTGGATGGATAATTATCTGATATGCTCTGACTGTCCTCTCCAGACTCTGTGGTACACGCGTAGGTCATTCCACACTGGACGTTCCGACAATAAACACCAACTTCAGTACATGTATAGGGCCGAGATCGATACATTTTTGGAATTGGCCTCGTTCAGAGTGAGTCGACAGATTTCACTTCACAGATTATGATGTTATGCCCAATTATTCTTCAAAGGAAAGCGCGATAATACCCATGTTGAGTTGCCAGGTGGCATCCGACATTATGATTTCAGGGGCATTGTGCCTTGCGCTTCCCAGAGCGGCTGCTGGACGAAAGCAGTACGTGAACAACTGCAGGCCCCATCATACGATCAGCATGTAGCTGACGTTTAACAGGACGCGCAACGTAATCCACAGAATCATGATTTATGCGGTGAGCCGGGGTATAATAACATCGTAAGTTTTTTTCTCCATTCACTCTATTCGATACCATATGCTTATACCATACGCTCTCGCTACAGAGTAGCAGCTTTAGTTGAGCTAGTAGCGGTACGCCAGCAAGGATAACATTGAACGTATACATCAACGCTCAATCTGTTTCTCCCCATTCAGCTCACTGTAGCTCCTAACTCACTATGGTTTATGGCTGCAGAGTATATTGTCGCCGGTCGTGAGTCCGTTCTGCTAAAGAGTTCTCGTGGGACACATCGCTGACATATTAGGGCCGCTTTCATAGTATACACGAATTCGTTCTTTTCCTCGCTCAATTCCCGTAAGGCCATTCGTAAGGGCCTAATGGGGCGCACTACCACCAATGCGACACCCCCTGCCCCTATTCCACTGGGTCTTTACAGTCCGCAAAGCAGTGGAGCCACTGCATGTGACGAGGCCTCGACCGTACAGGGGAGTAAAGGCGTCAAAGTTGATGTCTATACAATCCAGGAATATGACGACCTACCGGTCGATCAGGTAAGTGAGATCCTACTCTAGATATTTCGCATGAATCCTTGACGTCCGCGCCTAAACGACATGAATTTAATAGGTGTAACTCCTACTTATTGGACACAAATTGAAGGTCGGTCCCACCGACGACCGAAGATATCGCGTGTATTCCTGTATGGCATGGTGCTTCAAGTTCATCCCTTTCCCTTGATCCTGTTCGTCTCAAGAGTACACTGTCTGAGTCGTAAGATGAACTTACTGTCAATGTCTTCTATGGTAGTACTTGCGACATTACGAATATTGTCACTATACAGCTTCTCAGACCCGAATGTCGTTGTCATCTCGATAGTTTGAAATCCAGCGGGAGTTTATAGAGATATTGCAACCAGCTAGAGCATTCATGACACTATTACAGACCAGAAGGATGAGATAAGGGTAATTCCGACTGCCGGCCTAGTAAGCGGTAGAATGGCGCCGGTAATAGTCTGAAGCATATCTACTGACAGACTGCTAAACACTCACGTGTATGCAGCAGCACCTACAACTAAGCTCATCAGTAAACCTGCGATCTCTGGGAAGTAATATACACGCACGAAACGATGTGCCTAGGTAGGGTGTAAATTATGATCTACACTCTGAACAATAGTAAGAGCTGCTCACCGACATGCGCAAGAAGTGTTGCGACCTAAGAACCTATGACGTAATTCGCTCGTGTAGTTATGATAAAGTGCTTACCAGAAACATGATGGGCACGATCTGCCTTCGTACTAGTAACGGCACGGTGCGTAGCAGGTCAGCGAACGAATGATGCAAACTCGCTTAAGATGCATCTCCACTTACGACGCCAAATACGATAGATGTACCATCTGTAGCGCAATGTCGTTGTGGGTGAGTGAGTCTCGGTCGATTATATATATGACAACTTACGCCTGAACGATGGAGCTGATGATGAGCTATGAACGAATTAATCGGACAATCAGGATATTGTTCCTTCCTCAGTTCCCTCTATATTATATGGCCACTTACTTCCAAGTATATTGTGATCTGCTTGCACCATCATAGTAATGAGTAAACCCTCTACGTCTATGTTTGTACACGTACGCCTACGGTTCTGTCGAAAGTCGATATTTCGGTAAGTAGTATCACAACCAATGTAGGCATCACAGAATAACTTACGGAATGACTTTGATAATAGAGAACACATTTCCCCACGCGTCCACCAGATAGCTGTACATCAAATGCATACAAAGAGCAGTATGTGCCGTCTCCAGGACCCTGCAATGAAGCACTCAGCCCGCTGATCCTTAAGCTCGGATCAAGAAAAGGTGATATATACGCACATTAGGAGTCCTACTACGCAACGCAATAGCACATGGTCGCGGTAGTTCGTCCAATAGTAGTACGTTTGCGCACAGAACACGCCGTACAATCTTTATATAGCTGTCAGTGCGTAGTAGCTGGGGTAGAAACTCCCAAGCCCTGACTCACATCAACGCACACGATATTATCATAAAAGCAGGGCCTATGAAGGCAGAGAGCGGAGGAGGGGCAAATGGCAAGCCTGCCAGTGGTAAGGAGGACATGGTGCGCAGCGTTTAGTTTGCCACAGGACTTAGGTAATGGCCTGGCCGATATGGCTCTATATCCTACTAGGAATAAGCGGGACAGGGAAACATTTTACGCGCGCCATACCATTTCAATATACTCCAAATGAGCAGTTTGGATCATGCACGCCGTAATCCTGAGATTTCATTACCAACATTGTTATCTTAAACCGCTGTAGGAAGACGATCACCCACAAACGTGAGAGATTATCGACGCATTCAGAAGCACGTCAGGGCATTCTGTACATCGGACATTGCAACAATCGCTCAGGCTTCAAATATCTGATAGTCAAGACACGAGTACATTCACAGTCAACCGAACAACTGCGCTCTCACCTGTACACGTGATATTACGATGGTGACAGTTCGAGCCCATCGAAACGTTAAGGCAAATATCACTATTTCAATTCTCTATATTAGTGAACTCGTTGATCTTTCCACAATCTCACACGTCTGATTTGGCCGGATTTAAGATCTTCCCAGCGGAGGATTCGAAATGTTGGGATAGATCGTATTTTGCCTGTCCGCGACGAGCACCCTCAGGCTCATCAACCTACGTAATAGTCATCAGTAGTTCGAGTTCTTCTGCCCGAGTCACGTACCCATGTATCATCGGTCTCAGTTATAACAGTTGTCACAGTGTGTGCACGGAATTCGATAGGTTCCTAGAAAGAGAAGCGAGTATACATAGGGGACCGGTGCGGCGGGAAAATGGAGACGTACCACGACACTCCTGATCGAATTAGGTGATGTAGATGTTGGAAGGTTGGAAAGTTCGACGCCGAATCTGGTTCCAGACGTAGCAGCTTGCACTACCCTCTGACGAGCATTCAACCTGTTGGCAGACCGAAACTAAACGTTAAAACCGTAGTAAAACGGAAGTGGCACGTAGCATACATAGCCAGCATTGAATTCGCATACACTATATCGAGATTGAGGGTCCGAGTCATTTCATAGTATACCTGCAATGAACTCACGTTTTGCAATCAATTCAATCATTGCTCCGAAAGTAAGCGTATGCTTGTCAACATTCAGCTATGCGAACGTTCTCAGTAATTACGAGACATGATCTCAGTAAACCATAATACATACCGCAATGAAAAATCCACAAGACGTCAAGCTATACACCGAAAGTTAGCAACATATGCTCAACATTCACGATGGTAAGGAGAGGTTCTATCCTCTGGCCATACACTGTCAAAGCACCTGTGCTGAACGCAAAATTGATAAGACTCTTTACCATCTTCTTAGTGCTCCTTAATATACGTCAGTTTTGCAGGCACCCGTATGAATAGTTATATTGCATACCGTTTAGTTGCCTGAGAACGATCCCTCCAGAGATAGTACATTAATACGGCGGTGATTGAAGCGTCCAGTGCAATATTGAGGCCGAAAGTCCAGTTGACCTCGCGCTATATGGTTATGAGCCAAGCATTAGGCGAGTATCATGCTTCTCGGCGATGATTGCCTACTGTGAAATGTTGGTCGGCGTAGACTTCTGGCCACGTCTCATATTTATTCCTGCGACCAGAAAAGTTAGTGGGCTGTTTCACACTCGTGTTCATCATCGACATACGTGTATGCTGTCGCCCCTGGAGTATTACCACCTGTAAGCATTTGCGTTGACGGGATGATAAGAGAACGCACTGAACGACAAGCCTGAGTAGTAAAATGTTGAGTGACATTTTTCTGCAGTCATACGACATCCGGCATTACACTTACCTATATGAGCTAGCAATATGGCAATCTATAGCGGAATTAGACGAACAATTAATTTGCACTGGCAAATTCGTACGTACCATAAGTACCACAGGGATAATTTGGTGACGCACTGGTGACGCAAAACCTGAGATATATTGGACTTTTTGCACTTCAGATAAACTTACGATGCCATATACGGTATATATACCATCTAAATAGTGGGGTAAATAGGGACAAGCACGTTACATGAGGCCGACATTACTTACCCTTGGACAAGAGAGCTGATGATGAGCTAAGGTCGGTTTCAGCGAGAAAACAATCGACTGAGACTCTTCTCATTAGGAACATAAAAGTCAGGGACTTACAACTAGATAGATAGTGACCTATCACATAGTGAGTATGAGTATTCATCGATCATCCGGAATATTTAGATGCATCTTACCGCGACAGTCCTGGGGGTAGTGCAATTCAGCAGGCTTCCTTCACAGTGTTAACGATTGCAAACTCACGGGACAACCTTCCCTGACGAGATAGGATCACCCCAAGAGATTACGAGGTATTCATAGAAGAACTGGATGCATAGACCGGTATGCGCCGTCTCGAGAATGCTGGTACGGGGGCATATGTGAACATTGAATATCCACACCCCAATTCCATACACACACCCAACAATCACCACGAGCGACTGTATCGTAACGTTGTCTTCGTAACTAGTCCAGTAGTAGCACACTTGTGCGCAGAACGCGCCATACAGCCTAGGGACAGTCAGAAACTAGCCCGTCGTGCGGTACCATGTACTTACATAAATGCGAAACATATTATTACAAACGCTGGACCAATGAATGCGGCAAACTGCGCAGAGCTGGAGGACATCGCGGCTGTATGTGGCTGATTCTACAACTTGGCTGTTAATATATATCAGAGAGCTCGGTTAGAAGAAGTTCCCGGCGCGCATGTATATGTTTGACAGCCACCATATCCACACAAGGGTGCGCTCGTCATCAGCGCAACCTGTGCTCGTAACAAGGCCTTATTCCCGCCGTGTCTGGTACAAGAAACAAACGACAGAATATTAGTCGATGAGCAAGAAGTAGATGCCAGTGAAGCGGCTTCATGTGACATACCTGGAAGAATCTTGGACGTATAAAGCTGCGGATTATAGTACTCGTATGTAGAAACACGAATGATCGTACCGAAACGCTTCAGTGACAATCTCAGCGCCCCGTCCACAAGGAAAGCTTCAGCGGCAATCCAGCGTAGCTGATGCAGTTTTATCAGCACATTTAGTTCTGCAACGTGGGTTACATCTAGGATCAGACGAGAAGGTGAGTATGGAAGGTGAGCTTACGCAGCGTACTTGTATCTTTTTCCGTGAGATCCTCAATACTATCTTGACAGATTCACGTATCAGTGTGTTCATCTTAGTCGAAGAAGACGAACCTAATCTACGAAGCAGCAGGGGGCTCGTCAGCCGGGAACGATTCGCCAGCGTTGAATGGTTCGTTAGCCTCGAATGTCAATATATCAATAACAGCATACCGGTTTTCAGCAGGAAACGCGCCACGTTGAATACTGTATCTCTTAGAACTTGATAAAGAATTTCCTTCATCAGCCTATCCGCGCTCAAAGGTTTTCCAGCAGAACGCCACATTTTGAGGATTGTATTATGGTGCATAGCTGGCTGACTACGAGTGTCAAGTACACGTGATGGCATGAGAGGATGCGTTCTTGAGCTGCCGCATCGCATTAGCAGGATATCAATAGATGACTAGCAGTGAGTACGGCGCACCAGAGATACAATCTCAATGCATCGTGATCGGTCACCGATGGAAGGGGGTGAGCAATTCCCGGCAAGTCCTTTGATAGATTCAAGGCTTCATATCGTCTTCAACCCATGGCAGTGCCTGACCGGCCTGACCGGCTGAGGCCATTGATGGGAATGACCATAATAGAAGCGACTTCAGGGTTGGCAGGTTTCATGTATAGGTATCGCGTCGTAAACAATGTCGGTGAATGGTAGTACTTACGAGGTTGCCTCTTGAGCAAGTGCGATTACGGCGCTCACCGTGAGAGTATGCTTAGTCAGAGGGCGAATGCGGTCCAAAATAAGGAAACGTTAAGTAAGCATTCGTATTACTTAATACAAGGTCCTACTTGCTACCCGTTCGGTTTACGACCCAATCTCCTCCATGATGGCGATGTCGTATAACTAGCTAAGTACGTACATCCCAAGTCTATAGCGAGTGTGGACGGGGTGATGATACTAACTTTCATCACAGATCACGGGATATTCAAGTTGGACATCGGTCGTCGCCCACGGTCTGGGTGATCGTAGCTGCCACTGTGCTGGACCGGTCAACACCGCTTGTGGGGGAAAATAATGTCACAGCAGAGTTTGTTCGCAGTATCTAGGCCGCAAGCAAGTATCACGATGAACAGCATCCGCCGAGCACTTTCTTGTTAGAATGTGTTGGCCACTTTATCAAATACACTTCGCGTGTTTGGAGAGTTACTAGAGGTATAAAGCCGATAAGATGGAAATATGTAATGGTACCCGAAGCCCACGCCCGGGAATGGATCCGTTGCCAGCGAGCATATCCGCCCTCCTTTCAGCCGTCGCTTCTGCAAAGTACGATGTAGTGCTCACAAAATACTTCGCGAGTATGTAGTGAGCTCTCCTTGTGCATGCTTCAAACTTACCCCCTTTCAGTGTCTGGGTTGACATTGATTCTATGGGATTACTGCCTGACTATAGGCGAAGAAGTGGACTTTACCTGGCATACTAATAGGCACACGGTCTCACTATTCGTTTTCCGACTCAGTCGCTATGGACTGATACTCAGCATGCTCTATACAAATAGCGGTAGGACTTTATTACACAGTCAAGCTCTTTGAGTTGCTCAGTGCTGACTGCGTACCTCCTCAGTGCTGACGTTTTTATCTCCCGATGTCTTGAGCCTATCCGTGAGTATACATTATGTTGTACTACAATCGGGCATAGCCTAACCACCCCCTTTTCAGACGTCAGTCATTGATTTTTCTTCACCGTTAGTATCCGTCTGAACCATCCTCAGTTGTAAGGGTTTCACGGTGACATTGGCGCTTTGTGTCGTGATTTCAGCCTTAGGGACCAACTGTAAGTACATCCTCTCGTGATCCATCCACTGGCAATTAACTCCTCGTTTAGCATATCTAGTCATGAGATATATCAGATCATGGCGTGGGCGACACATTATCCCATACATTGTCCTCGCAACTCTCGCCGCTACGCATGTTCCTGGAATTATACTCGCAGGGCTTGGCATAAAGCAAATGTACAGTACGTATGCAGTGACCTTGTGAGCTTATATATCTAATTTTAACCTACAGACAGTGCCCAGTATATTCCTCTCTTAGGTAGCTGCGTATTCATTATCAAGGAACCCCTCATGGTTGCTGCATGGACCTGCGTAGTCATTTTCGATACTCTTGCATTTATTATGGCGCTTCTCAACGCCCTCGATCGTCCACGCCGGCGTGACGTAGATGTTATGCGATATCTGAGAAATGACGGTGCTCCATTCTTCATGGTAATGTTTCTCGATTATCAACTCGCTCCTAAGACTTACTGATAAGACAATATAGATTGTTTTCGGTAAGTATGTCCCTTAGCATCTAATTTCTGACGATAATCATGGAAATTTCAGTTTTGCGATACGTCGTGTTAGCTGTGCTCATCAAACTTCCAGTACGTATAACTTTGCGTTCAGGCTACTACCATATCGTAATTTCTCACTCCTGTAAACTTGATATAGGCTGGCCAATCTCATCTCACAGCATTGTACGTCAAAGGATATAACGATCGTCGATTATCGTTAACGATTTACACATAGGATCGTTTGGCCGATGACCTCCATAACCCTATGCAGGTTCATCTTGAATAGCGAAAGGGCTCAATAGTCAATGAAAGTGAGCTTACACGGCTGCCGAAATCTTTGCTACCGCTATATTAGTATCTAGGTATATAGTGTATCTCAGGAGCATACCAGAAGAAGAGTTCTTTATATGCACTCGGAAGAGAAAAGAGCTGGCTATTTATTATTTCTGGGGCTATCCGGCGTCCCGTTCGTAGAATGTATCGCCAATATCATCCAGAACCAACAACAAGAACTTCAAGTTGTTCTCATACGTAGTCGATGGTTTAACATAGGCTGTGGTGTGGGCCCACCACAGCGACGTTCGTGATACTGACTTCCCGCCGCGAGCCAGATGTTCGAGTTTTGTGTTACATAACCCACCATACGAAGGCCACCAGTTGATTTCATCTATAGAAGCCACCACGGCCTCAGTCCACGGCCATTCAATTCATTGACACGAATCTGATCTAGAAGCTCCTCATGAGTAGTAATGTCATTGCCCGTATTGAGTCCATTGAACGGATTATGTATAAGAGTTCGCCGCCACATGCTGAGCCGTGACTCAGGTCCACCGCCGTATATCAGCAGTCTCACCCCAAGTCATGATCCGCAATAAGTACTCGCAAATGCATAACTTTGTTCAATTGTGGCTTGGATAAGCCGAACCCAAAAAAGCGGCCCGTTATAAAGCAGAGGAATATACTATCGACATTGCGCTACTCGTCACAACAGAGTGCTCGTCCCTTTCCGAGTCAAGTTTCATTGACGACTAGAACTTGAAGAAGTTGAGTTTTGCTCTGAGCCATGATGCTCGGAAACCGTGCTCGCACTCACATGGCGTCCTTAGTAGAAACAGACGTCGCGTGAGTCTGCACGTCTGATTGCCCTATATCGAACTTCGTGTCCGAGTTGGTTTCGTGCGTCGGCCCTTCAAGTTGACGAGTGTTTAGGCTATTTCGCAAGTGAAAAACGTCAAAGGGGATTTAGCGAACAGATATCAAACTTTAGATAACTCACGCTGTAAGCATAGAATTCGCATATACTGTTGAACGTGAGCTCGTAAGAAATAAAAGTAACTGGTTAGACTAGGTAGCTCACATTTCGCCAGAAGCTGAGTAATTCCACCGAATCCCACGATTCCGTTCGCCGTCTTAAGCTTGCAGGAAATACGAAGGTTAGCCCTTAATTCATCAGCCAGAGCAAGTATTAGCATAGCTCACGTATACGAGGTAGCCTATACAGGCGGTTCTATACAAAAGTTTAGATAAGTCAGATGGCATGCATATGACGGGCGCAGCGGACGTACGCTACCAAGAGCCCGCTGCTCAACGAGAATGTGACGAGACTAGCGGCGGTGTGCCTCGTGCTCCTGAATCATTCTAGTGAGAACATGACTTCGCGGCCAGAAGTGTGTGCATTGCATACCGTTTCATCATGTCAGCATCGCGACGCATGAAGTAAAACACCAGAACCGATGTGATGAACACATTGAGCCACATGTTGAAACCGTAGGTGGCGCTCAGTTTCGTCTACAAAAGAAACGTGAATTGCAGGATCTGTCGCGTTTGAAAATTCAAGTGGCCTACTGCAATGTGCTGAAGGTCGTTGAAATCGAGAACAGAGCCGTGATCGGTTCTGTCAAGAAGGTTATGAGATGGCATAGGCACCCACTGAATTGAGCTTACAGGTAGCCGTTGGATCCTGCGGCGCACGTCATGAGTGCGTTCCCACTGCAAAAGTGTTGACAATAATGCTTACCAAACGATAAGCCTTTAGAGGGACAACGATCAGATCCACTGTCCTATCGTACCCTAGGCATTCACTCACCAATGGATGCGAACAGGAGCGTAGTCTACGTTATTCAAATTAGTCAGTAGAGATGCAGCCTAGTTATAGCTCAGAACTCACTAAGAACGCTACGGGGAGGACCTGCTGGCGCGCTTCAATTTATATTAGCGATGGCGAGGATGATATAAGAGATTTGTGGCCTAAGCCGCGACTACGTACACCTCCAGATGCGGTAGATATACCACCTGTAGAGTTAAAAGCAGAGGTCAGATACATCTTGTAAAATCTAGGAGGCACTGACCCCTGAATCAGCGAGATTATGGCCACCTATGCAGAGACAAGAAGGGAAAAAATTAATTTCGAGGCTTGTTTTCGTGCTCAAAATTGTGTACCTCAGCAGAGATTGAGGCCTGGCATAAGCACCTGTACGTATGAGCATGAGCATATACTAATTGAATAATATGTACAAACCGCGATAAATCTATTGTCGGCAGTCATCTAATCAGTGAATATCGGCGAGGCGTACTCGGTGAGACCCACGGTAAGATGTTGGAAGCTACGAGTAACTTCCCCCAGGCGCTGAGCAAATAGTTGTATAAGATATGGATATTCAACGCAGCGTGTGCAGTTTCCAATAAGCTATGAACAGTTTCACTCAGTCGTACATAGCAATAGGCACAATGTCTTACCCTATAATGACGACGAAGCTTCGGAATGTGACATGGGCATGATAGTTTGTCCAGTGGTAGTACAGCTGGGCACAGAATGCACCGTACGACCTGTAGAATAAACGGAGAATGAGCAGCTAAATCAACTATGCAAATAGGGGGTACATACAGGATCGCCAGAAACGTCACAGTAAACATCGCTCCGATAAAATTTTCGATCGGTAAGGACATCATGTACGAGAACGCGATCACGACCTTTGATTCTTTTGGGCCACCGCAGTCATTGTGAGACAAGCGAACTATATATACCTTCTCGTGGATTCACTGGGAGAAGCCGGGCAGGACAGGCTTCTATCTCATAGAGATGGTCAGATGGATAAGCCATTCATATTATCAAGAAATACGGTTGATGTAGGGCGGGATGAGCGTCCTAAATACCTTCGAGATTGTTGGATGAGATCACGGACGGCAAGAGGTTCTTCTATGACTCGATTGTGGGAGTGCACAGCCGTGCGCGCAGTGATAGATGTAACGCCACATGACTGTATTGAAGAATGATTCCCAACCGTAGTATGGGAATCGATCGTGGTCTTCGTGTCCACTTCCAGGGGTATTTTGGCGACTAGATGAACCCGGGCGGTGGGTTGTATTTGGTCTAAGAGCGCTCACATCTCTTTATCAAGTAGTGATGTATCAATCAAGAGGAAGACTTTACATCTTTACGTACACGCGCAACACATCCCTGCTGTGTCTGCGTATCCTGACGGGCAGTCTGTCTGCTACTGTGTTAGGGTTTTTCCCGATGACGATAGTAGCCATAGTGCAAGTGGCGTGACCCTTCACTCCCCCTACAGTCAGTACTTGAAGCATCACACGCGCAGAACACGGAGCTCACCAAAGACGATATTCTCAGAAGAAATTGGTGCGCTCGTAATCCAAGGTCATTCTGATTCTCTTGTACTGAACCCATTCAGCGCGGAGAAATGGTGCCAGATTAGCCCGGCCATGCCACTAATGTCGCGACTAAGACATCAAGTACTAGTGCAGCCTCCGAAGGTATTCTCAGACATCACCATTCTGATCATCATTAGATGGGGGGGTTGCAGTTCGGTGGCCACACGTGTATTGCAATTATGAGCGATGGATTGTATGTTCGCGACCGGCGGGCTTCCATGATCTGTGCTTCTTCTATCGGTGCAAGCCGCTGCATTCTCTCTCGCGCTCGCGCTCAGGATTTGACTGTCGTACCAAGGTTTCGGGTTTTTATCAGCGGCCTGAACAACTATGCGACGGCCATGCTGGCAGAACCCTGGGTGAGCGCATGAAGAGAGATACGATGATAGAGCGCACCGTTGTCGAGGCTCAGTCCGGGTGCAGGCAAATGAGTAGATCGAGTAGCACGGACAACACACGACCTTGAAGTTCTCGAATCAATCTTTCGTTTCCCCACACAGTACCGTACCTACTAGTCTTGTACCTAACCTGTGCGCAAAATTGAAGGGAAAAAATTCAGGTTCAAGTCCTTGCCCAAGTCAACTCTGCCTGACTCTTCGTGCCTTTTTAAGGACCAGGCGATTGAGTGGTGCTGGTGAGTCGCCGTGTTCGAACTTCCAGCTGAGAGGAGACTCGGGAGCTCGACCCGCTCTTAAGAAGCGCTGGGATATAGCGCGCTATTGGCAGTCACAGATCACAGGTCACAGGTCACGCGTCACGAGTCAGCGATCACAGATCACACACATGTCACAACGGTACACGTGGATCCCGGGGACTTGGACTCGGAATTGCTAGTAAGTACAAGAACGTTCTCAGCTGCATCATGCAACTCGAGGGCCGACGAGGCTATAGTTGACATTCAGAAACCGAACCCCACAGCCTGAAAAGAATACATGGGAAATGGTGGGCAACTGGGGATCCATCGTTTCGAAGCTTCTATGAGGATTTCGTTATGAGTTCGACTCGGAACATGGGATCGGGGATGATTTGTTCATGTACGTATGCATCCTGTGCATACGACCTCCAAGCTCTGACAACTGGATGAATCATAGAACTCTTCGTTGCAGGCTGCGATACGGTTCGGTTATACTTATACCACCCAAAGACAGACATAAATTCTTATGTGGCTTGTTCATCAATTGTGGAACTACTAATCATATGTCTGCATCGATCTCTAGTGGCCATAACAAGAATCTACACTCTCACCACCGCTTTCTCATGCTTCAGCGTCTCGCCCTTACTCACCGCTGATATCACCCGAAGCTTGAAGCTTGAAGGCTGGGCCATGCGGTCTTCTCGTCAACGCCGTCCAGATTTATGTGCGCATTCTCAGAATCAGCCATATATCAGCACGACTGGATTGTGGCGCGCAGTAGGCGTCCAAAGACAGATGGGCGGTGAGCTGCTTCTACTCTTTAGACGACGTACGTACACAATCTCTCCGCCTCCCGTGGTGTGTTCCACTCATGACCCGGGATGTAGATGATCGTTCATCGCCCGCCGGCTGGCATGCCCGTCATCTTCTACCAAAACAGTGTTTACCTTGTCACAGACAGTTACACGGTACCTATCCCTGGCTGATAGGCCTCAGTTCCGGTCGAGGGCTAAGACCGATACGTGGCGCCTGGCCATTCTTTTCGAACTGGCAATTCCGCCTCCTGCATGCGCTGGAGATATTCCTCGTATATAGTTCTAAGCATCATGATGGATATCCTTTCCGCTCGCCGCCAGGCCTACCACCTAGCAAGTCCTGTACTCTGACTACAGATGGTATCGACATCTTCCACGGGCGGGCCTCCGACGATTCCTGCAGGCGTAGATAGCGTACCCCAGCGTATTCGAGTCGACAACATCTTAGGAGCACCATTCATAGGTATGTGGCAATTGAATGTAGCGGAAACCCGGTCTCGACTGCAACATTTCAACTCCATAGGGGATCTCGTTACTGCAGTGTAGGTGGCGTCGTTTTACGCCGTCTAAAACACATTCAGCGCCATTGACGTATTGTTACGAACTCCCACCAGACTATATGGTATGGCCTGCCTGCAGACGTACGTTGTCTACAAACAAAAAAAGGATAGGAAATGGATAAGGGTCCTGGTGAGTAATTCCACGCAGAATCAGCGTGTTGCCCGACATTGGTTGCCTTATGATGCCTGTCAGATTATCGTTTTATGGTTAGTCCTATGATATGGCTAGGGTCCCACTATACACTGGCCATTGACTATGTGTTGGATAGGTTATTGTCCACACTCCACCTTGTAGCAGTCACAGGCGTCATGTACTACTGGCTCATAACAAATTACGCCAATCCCCAGGCTCTATCTACTCAAGACCTTTGGTAAGCAAATCATCAAGTCAGCATCGTGCAGAGTTTGATATGTCCCGCGACGTAATACTGGTAGGGCAGCTACTGTGAGTCTCTTTGCATACGCTCCCTTGCTAGACGTGCTTCTAACTGCCGCGTACTTTAGACGTATTACGTTGTCACAGTAAGCAGTCTACCAAATTTCTTTGCTACTTACCACGTTTTTCCTAATGTTATACCTCCTCTCAGGCGATAATCGAATTCGCCATCCGAGGGTGAGTAAAGCACTACTAATCACAATCAATGTAATGATTAATCTCCTCTCTCTTTCTCATTAGGGTGTTCACATTTCGAGTATGGAAACGTACGTCCGTGAACAGCTTTTCACCAGAGAATTGCAATGAACCACCCTTTCAAATCGTGCCACAGTCAGCAAAAGAAGTTGGTTACTTACTTCTACAATTGTACGTTGAGACTCATCTCGTGTAATCTTCCGTTCACGCAATAATTTCGAATTATCTAGGTTGTCCCTTCCCTTGTTGATCTTGGTATGTGCGGAATCTTCGTCTCTTTACGGTGCCTCCACTAATCGGATTCTGTTGTCTAATCACACTAGCCGGAAGCTTCGGTGAGGGTCAAATCATCAATTTCGCGTGTATTGTACTTAGAACTTATTGACCTTAGCATTCGCGTTTAAGAAGTACGTCACGCAACTATGCCAAGAAACATATCGATACTCATGGTACCTCCGCCAGTCTGAGCCTCACAACCTTCCCCAACATATCCTCTATATCCGTATGTCCCGTATCCTCACGTCTGCGATCCTTACTGAATGTGCGGTCGATTCTTCTTTCCCTGTTTCACGTACATGTGGTGCACGGTGCAGTGGCTTTTTTACATGGCATTTGGCAGTAGTATGGTAGCGGACGTGATTACAGCAATCTCACTGTGTATTCTGTTGAAGAAGAGGAGCACGGGTTTTCGCAGGTGAGCAACGACCAGAATTCTACACTCAGATGTTGATTAACATCTCATACCATGACCCTTTCTCGTGTGCAGGACAGATTCATTTATTAAGTTTATGATGCTTTATAGCGTCAATACTGGTGCTCTTTCTAGGTACGATGAGCTCCACAATGTTGAATCTAGGCTCTGACCAACGGACTTCACTCGACATCTCTGCCGGACGTACATAGCATTTGCTCCTTAATGGTTCTCGTAATGGTATGTCGACCCTTTTCCACTTCAGTTCTGTCTCCCGCTAACGGATCCCACGCTCTATCAGTACGCCGCAAGCAACAAATTCGTCTACCCTCTCTTCTACTACATTCTTCCAGGAGGTGTGTAACTTGAGCTTCATCTCCTCATACCTGAGTAGTCTCAATATGCGCCGACTAATGATTTTATTCAGTGATGTTCAATTCTCTGTTAGCTACATTGGACGCAAGTCAAAGACTATGGAATCGCAGCCGGTCGGGCACCGAGGATGGCGGTCACGGGGCGGTCATATCCATCCCAATGTCTGTGATACAGTCCCCGCCTCGGACGGTAGTTGAATTGGAACGGAGGCGCTCAACAGAACAGGGAGCAAAGGATAGACATCGAGCGCATGGGACGATCTCTGTGAGCGTTGCGCTCGACGAGCAATTAGAGAATAAACAGAAGTCCTACTATGAGTCCGACTCAGTGAGCCAACGCCCTCCTACTCATCCCTGATTTTCAGTGCTAACTTGTCTGCTCCCATATGATAATAGGGCACCGACTGTCATAGATCTGAATCCCAGGTATAGGCGAGACGGTACCGACAGACGTTCCCATTCAATTGCATAAATGTATGTAATGCGCTCTGCCATACAGACGTCTCCAACTAGTACGACTCGGAAGCGTGGCCTCAAGAAGGGCACCTCCTCTCGAAGAACTGAGATTCTGTGTTCACTCATAACATCATGCATCCAACGTGTATGTCCAGGTATATGATAGTTCATGCATCATGTACAACGTGCGTACGTCTAGTGGCGGTCACGCCAGTCGTCGCGTAATCCCTAATATATTAGTCCATACCAAATTCAAAACGAGGGTAAATAAGCGGAATAGTCCATCTCGGAATAGTGTAAATGTTAAGAAAGTTGAACCCCTCAGAGAAAGAATCAGTGGTATGCGACCTTTACAGGACAGTCCACATGCCGCCGATGAGGCACATTATCGTTACGCTCAACAGCGCAAGCATCTGGGGCAGCGATCCTTCGAGCACCCGCAAACCGGGAATAGCACCGTTCGCCGCTGCAGGGAAAGTAGTAGCGAATGGTACGGTGGGGTTCGGCGCGCCGGAAACTGTGACAGTAGCAACGGAGGGGTTCGCGGTGACAGTACCATTCGCCGAACTGCCTACTGAGAATTTAGGCGACGATCCGAACATGTTGCCTGATGTGGAGTTCAGGAAGATGATATAGTAGTCGTCAGCTTGTGGAAGGTCTTGAATGAAGATATTCAGAGATCCAGGCGCGGTGGGAACTTCACAAACGTATAGTGTTAGATGTGAGGATGAGATTACAGTGTGCTGTAAAAACGTACCTTCTTTAGCGACATAAGTAATACCATCTTGGCTCAGCCTAGACATCTCAACATCCACTGCGTCGATACCATCACCAACCCCCTTCGTCCAAGACACCACATTTGCTGCGCCGTTTGCCCATGTATCGCCGGCGGCGGGAGCAGTAACTCTGAAATCTAAACGGAGAGAAATTTCATCAGCGAAAGGAGAACGTTTAGCGCGAGACATGACATACAATTTGCTTGCACGTAGGGGATGCTCCAAGCAAGAAGAAGAGCCACAAGGGTCGTGGGCACAAGGGATGAGGAATGCATGAAGGGTCGTTCGTTTCGAGTTCGAGGTTGGAGTTGTGGGCGACGATTGGTACGTGAGCAAGACAAGTAAGGCTGTAAAGAGTGAACAAAGCCAACGAGTTATATGTCGCAATAACGCTGAACGAGAGAGGTCGGGTGGTAGATGACGGAAGGATGCAGAGTTTGGTGGTCGGCGACAACGTTAGCAGCGGTTTCTCAACGCCGGCAGTCTGTTTGGTTGTGTTTGTCCTGACACCAGTAGTACTTCACAGCTGCCAGTGTCGCCGCCCTCTGCCACCACGACGGGCACAGCAACCACCAGCAAGCGGCGTATGCTCAGCCAATGTATGTTGAGCTGGTGGAGACGATGTTGGACATAGGCGAACATCAAGACGACAACGCTTCGAAATCCCACAATCCACATTGTGGATTAATGTTATTTGTATTACAGTAACATAGTTTACCAGTCACGCACACACAACGAGAACGTCAGACTATCCTTCCTACTAATAAGTAGTTAATAATGTCCATATACATCAATATCAATTCCCATATTACTCGCATACGTGTATTGCGACGATGGGTCGACGGCTCAGAAGAAGGATTGAACCAAGTCCTTGCCAGCCCTGATTGCGAACTCAACTGTCTCAAATCCGTTCAGCCCAGAAGAATAGTATGTATGCTGCTTCCCTTGCAAAGCATTGTACTTTTCGTATAGACCGTCGCGTAAGTCGGTCGGATTGAAATGGGGGAAATAGTCCCACTGGCGAATGACTTTGACGTCGTCCGCAGTGACAGTTGGATCGGAAATGTCTGCGCCAGTCTGCACCTCGGTCAAAGTCGAGACCAGGAGCTGAGTTACATCATTAATGGAGAGATTACTTCCGATGGATCCCCAGGAATACGTTGTTGTGATAGAAGAATTATCGAAGACTCGCAAGAACCCTACGGGAGCACCAAGAGGTTGTGGGGGATTTTGCTGGTAGAAATACGGGTAGGCGATCTTTGTCGATGTTGCAGAGGACCAGTAGGCGGTGATGTCTACTTTGGAGAAGACATCGCTCTCGTTGGACGACAGTGGCATATCGATCGCCTGGAGATTCTCAAGGGTAGGTGCAAACGCGAGGACTACGTCTGAGCAAGCTTGTGTTGTGTTTGAGTTGTAGGTGATGACTGGTATTGAGGTACTGCGATCGATCCTCGTCACCGCTGCGTTCAGGTGAATGGGTCCGTTTACTGAGGTGGCATAGTGAACGAACACCTTGTGAAAGTCTAACGTAGTGGGAACCTAGTTTAGCCCATGCATGACATCGCAATGGATGCAATGAAGAACAATATTACATACCGACAATATAGCCTGGGATAATTTCCAGGAACGCTCCTAGAATATCAGGTGTGAAGTATTGTAGCATGTAAACCTGCGATCGGTTCAGCACATAGCACTCGAAAGCAGTTGCAAAAAGACGTACTGCTGGCGTTTGAGTGATATCGCCATACCCATACGGAACCATACCCGCTTCCATGATCGTCGGTAAGGCCACGTAAGCGTGGGTAGATAGCCACTCAGACATAGGTACTGTCAGGCTCTGCGGCACCCCATGCTATTGAAAGGTTAAGCGCTGTCTATCCCGAGGACGAACTAGAATATACATACGGTATATCTCAAAGACGTATACAGCGGTTCAAACTCAACGGCCCATTCCGCGATATATCTTGCATATTCAGCAGCGACAAGGGCCGTCTGTGCTGCGGTGACGTTAGGCATCCTCGTCACATTGTACGCGGACGCTCCTGGACCGTAAAGCCAATGCTGCCAGCCATTGGACATGGAAATCCCGGGTGTGATGGGAACATTTGCAGCGTCGATCAGGGGGACCGTGTTCACATAAGTCTGATTTGTGAAGAATAAGGCTCCGAGAGGGTGATAAATGCTCCTACAAGGCGATCAGAGACGTCATGATAGGATATAATGCACGCAAGCTTACGGATCGGGTCTATCATAGAACCCCTGACATTTTCCTCCTACTTCAGGCTGTTTGTCGAAGACGACTGTCTTATAGCCTTTCGTTTCGAGCTCATGGGCAATAGTAAGACCGCTAGGGCCTGCTCCAACGATGCAAACTGGATTAACAGATGTCTCAGCAGTGGCGAAAGAATAGGCTGCATAAGAGACGAGCAAGAAGGTTAGAAAGAGAGTCATCGTATCAGTATCGAGGTCACGAAAAGCACGAATGAGACAGCTTCAAGTTCCCCTCACCTTTATACCTGCAATCTCTATAAAGTGCTGCTGTCTCCCATTAACTTGGCAAGAGACCAACCAAAAAGACACGAACTGCGCCATGTTCCGTAATGCCAAGATTTCGCATCAGAACGCAAACGGGATTTTGACCGTGACATACCTTCGATCCACCATAGCGAAATTCCTTCCTGACACGTATCACCGAATAAGCCCATTGAACTCACGACATTACGCGTCAAAAGCCGGGTTGTAACCATGAAGTACTTCACAAGTCCATATGGCGATACACGACGGTACGATTGCAGCAAGTCCGCAAAATTATCTTTGAAAAGTCTGTCAGTATGCCAGTGGAACCGTTCCTTGCTTCAATTGATACAGCCGAGCAGATATGGCAGACAAAACGCGTCGCCACTGCTCGGTAGTATGTGGTGACAGCTGCGCCACAGCCGTACTATAGAAAGTCGACGTCAGTAAAACCGCGAGACGGTGCTATATATTAGGTGACGACGCACGCTCTTTATATCTGAATTGACTCTCAACAACGGTAGCTGCGAGCGAATAAGTACCTAAATAAGGGACCAAACGGATGGCGTGAGTAATTGAGACGTTGACTTACCGTGTACGCATGACATTGCAGAGGCCATGGATGAGAGTGATATAGTTTTGGTTGTCCGCTCGGTTGCGCTCAGCTAGAGCGTGTATTGATTAAGTCTGATGTACCCATAGTCCGTCATCATACGGAGGTGTCAAATGTACAGCAGCTGCTGAACGTTGAACAATGAGCAGAGCGCTGTTCTGAGCTGACGTCTGCGCTCTACGAAAAGCTAGTATGGGCGAGCACTGGCATGGACCGGCCTCCGTTTTCGTATCTCAGTCCGGAGGCACACCACAGAGTAAAGTGAGCCTCAGGCTATAGATAATGATGTTAGATGGTGTGAAAGACGGACGAGTCTCATGCTTACCGGGCAGCCGCCTCTCTGATAGACACGCGAGCACATGATCCCCCAAGCCTATGAGCTGGATGGAGGACAAGAGCAATTGCTTTTCCGTCTCCGTCCCAGGAGTCGGATGTTCAAGAAATCCCTGCTAGGGGCTGTTCCATGTCAATTTGCTGGGTATCCAGATCCGCCGACTACCTATCGTGTATTGTGTTATCATCCCAGAGAATGTGCTCTCGAAGTCTGGCTTGGTCATGAAATGACCTTTGATGTTTTACTGCGGTGGTACTAGACACTACTGGTAAGTAGTGTTAAGCGCTAAGTATCGGATTAGGTAATCATTGTGATGTCCCCACAAACAGAGAGCACGTAAGCGCCTATAATCTGCCAATAAACCACTTGCTGAACGTTGAACCGCTGGCAAGCCTCTGGGCTTCGGTGAGCCCAATTTTATTTTGCGAGGTTAAAGAATGATTAAGGATTGATGTTTTGTCCGACCACCAGCTCGGCACAAATTCTGCTCGAAAGGTACAACATGTCAGTGTGCATATGAGTCGGGGGTGGCTACTGACGTTCAACCGCCGCAGAGCGCACGCCACAAAGCTACCACTTTCTTCTCGAATGTCAGGCGGGCAACGACAACCAGCTGACACCAAGTACCTGTAAATATAACGGTCATCCGCTCTGTAGACATTAGCGCTTGGCCTACCTATTCACTGTTGCTCTCAGACTTGAATGATACTTACGGCGAGCTCAGTGAGATTTGAGGTGCCAGTGATTACTGAACAACCACTGACCGTCACGCGTTCACAGGTGGAAAGAAGATTTCCATG
The DNA here is from genome assembly GCA_037042295.1 of Irpex sp. Y119-03. Classification (NCBI taxonomy): domain Eukaryota; kingdom Fungi; phylum Basidiomycota; class Agaricomycetes; order Polyporales; family Irpicaceae; genus Irpex; species Irpex sp. Y119-03. The sequence goes on from JAXQKB010000058.1 coordinate 48,463, forward strand.
CACGCGATCACAGTCCTACAAGATTAACGTTAAGGTACGGGAGTTCAGATACTTTGGGGGAGATCGCCCGCCCACGCTGCGAATTTGCGCTCATGTAGGGCCAGATTGTCAGCGGCGCCCAGAATCCCAGCCCTCCAACTCAAATTTCTTCTATTTGTCCGCGGGCGTACCTTGCGTTCAATGGACGATCTCAATGCTAGTTTCGATCTCTGGTCGAGCCATACGCTGCTATACGCCACCGTGCGGAACATGATGGCGCTTATTATTCTAGGACGGTTCGACAGAAAGCGGAATCGAGAGTATATATGTCTTTCCCCTATTTTCGATGATCGGTCGTCCTCGGTCAGACCACAAAGTCGCTACTTGCATCACACCTTCATGAGCCCTCTGGTACACTTGGCAGATGCATCCTCGCCTCGCATACGCGTAGACACCACGTTTGGGGCAGGGTACATAGGTTTGTTTGATAATCATTGCGCCCGACACTTTTATCTGATAAGCAACTCACCCCTTACCCAGGGAACGTCGCGGCAGCAGTGTAGGTGCAAGGCTGGTGGGTTCATGTTGAGGTTCTCACAAGCTCACACATCGCTTCCAGTATATATGGGTTGACGTGTCTTCAAACATACAACGTCTTTCGGGAAAAGAAGGATCGGGTGTGGCTCAGGACGTTGGTGAGTTGTCCTTACCATCTCATTATGCTTAATGCGCTCATTCCTTGTGTACCACCTTGAAGATCGTGACACTATGGTACATCCATACTTGTGAACATTAAAAGACGATTTGTTGATCTTAGTATCTCAGGCTCTTTTCGACACTCCATCTGGTCGCTGTGTCAAGCACTCTGTATTACTACACAATCACCAACTACGCAAACATCGCGGCGTTGGTCACACAAAACCTCTGGTGCGTCGTCAGTGCAGTCATCTCAATCTCCACCAATGTGTAATCTGTCCCCTTAATTGGGCGTACACAGGGCTGCTACGGTAAGGCACGCAACTTCGCTACCGCAACTCAATTCTAATAATAATCTATAGACCTACTATATCACCACGGTAAATTGTTGTCCACTACGAAGGTATAACGTAGCTGAGCCTCTATCTCATACTTAGGGTTTTATGGAGTTTATCATCAGAGGGTGCGTCAGATCCTCACGCTGTTCCAACTCGCATATTTATTTGCCTAAGCCAGTGTCTTTACCTGGCGTGTATGGAAGCGTACGTTCTCTTATATTCCGCTGTTTTCTTTACTAACGGCTCCTAAATTCTCAGTAAGCAACCAGAACTGGGTTTTAGCTCCAGCTATCGTACGTCTCGCCCCTCCGATTCAGTCGTAGTTAAGTAATGATATGATACTATACATGACTAGGTCATAATGTCGCTTGTCGACCTAGGTGCGCGTTGTTTGCGGAAGGTATCATAATATCGTTAACGCAACTCCCTGTCAATGCGTGACTCAGCGGGAAGCGTAGGTTTGTGCTTTCGTGACCATTCTCCTACTGGTGTAACTGAGTACTTTTCGTTATCAGCATTTGCCATTAGCAAGTACGTCGATGACCCTAACTCTCAGAGCTTTACTAACGATCGACCACTGTTCATCCAGCCTCTACCTTACCACGTTTCCGGACATAAGCTCGATCTCTGTAAGTTTTCCTCGTTACATTTAGTTTTCGTAGCTCACTCTCCTTAGTGGATGTTTTACATGGCTTTCATAGGAAGCATTGCTGCGGACGTGGTCACGGCTATTGCTCTATGTATCCTTCTCAAAAAGCGCAGCACAGGCTTTAAACGGTAAGTCCTTCATCCGCTCAATAGCTTGACCTGTAAATCTCATTGGATCGGCTAGGACGGACTCGTTCATTAGAACGATGATGCTTTACAGTGTTAATACAGGCGCCCTCTCCAGGTACATCCAAGTCTCGCACCGAGGTTCACAGAATTGCCATTTCTAACGTATTTCACTCAGTTTGTGTTCTCTCATGGTCCTTGTTTTGGTATGCACCCCACTGCTGTTGCGCTTCGCTCACTAAATTGCTTCTAGTATGTGTCAAGCCCAAATACGTTCCTTTATGTGCCGTTCTATTTCATTTTACCCGGAGGTACGTGCCTGAATCTTCCCCTGTGACCTGTTCAAACCCCTCATTGTCGTCCAATTCCTGTGATGCCATGGCGACTGACGGCGCCACCTCCACATAGTCATGTTCGGGTCACTTCTGGCAACGCTAGATGCTAGCAAGAAAGCATGGGATCGCAGCCACTCATCGGGCGAGGCAGCGGTGATATCAATCCCGATGTCTGCTATCCGGTTCACCAACAGCGGTATCGAGGATGGAACTACACTTCGACAGAGTCACGGTCGTGGACCACTAGAACGGAAGGAAGATGTCCTTGGAATGGACAGATTGGACGGGTTGGGTTTAGGTGAGGAAAAGCGGTAGGCTCTGTGGAAGAGATTGGACATGGAGTGTATCGACAAAATCGTATGCTCTTCGATAAATGGTCCGGAAAAGACGACACACGCCGCACAGATTCCTCCCCCAACTAAATCTATCATTATCGTTTATATGTAATCCATGTCTGAATAGTGTTGTAAGAACAAAGTTGTTATGATTTGTTACCTTTTGATCGCTCGGCCGTTGGTTTTGATGGCATTGCATACAAAATTACTTATGCAGCGATAAATCGATGACGCTAACGTTCACTGCTTTTCAGGAGCATTGATTGATCCTAACGATTCGCTTTTGCATTCGTGAAAGAGTTCGTAACATCACATTCAAACAAGGAAAATATAATAACAGCCAGAGAGAGTAAAGTAACGACGAGATTGCACAGAACGTTAAAGATGCACTCTTGAGGAAAGGAGGATAGCAGTGGTTGTGGATGGAGGGATTTTCGAATCGACAGCCTTCTATCATACAGCATATGCGTGATGTAAGTGGGTTCCAAGAGACGCAATTCATAAGGGCGGCTGGCAATGTGCGCTGAAGAGGCCCACCACACGGTGCGGTGGGTAACAGGGCAGCTTTTGCACACGCGTTTACTGCTTGGCCTTGGCATTGGCAGCCATCTGTCGCGAGCGTAGCGTCAGCAAACGTATCCACGGATAAGGACAGAGTGAAACGTACGAGGTTAAGGGCAGAGCCAGCCTTGAACCATTCGATCTGGCCCTCGTTGAAGGAGTGAGCAAGAGGGAGCTCCTGCAAACACACAGAACGTCAGACTTCCAGACAGTGGCGACTCTTTAGAGAACAACTCACCTCCTTGGTGCCGTCCTCGTGCTTGAGAACGAGCGTCAAGTTCTTGCCAGGGGCGAAGGACTCGAGACCGAGGATGTCGACCTTGTCGGTGGGGCGAACCTTGTCGTAGTCGGCGGGGTCGACGAACGTCAAGGCAAGCATACCCTGCTTCTTCAAGTTGGTCTCGTGGATACGGGCGAACGAACGAGTGATGATGGCAAGACCGCCGAGGAAACGGGGCTCGAGAGCGGCGTGCTCACGCGAGGAACCTTCACCGTAGTTGTGGTCACCGATGACGACCCACTTGATGCCGTGATCGCGGTAGTAGGCAGCAGTAGCAGGAACACCGCTGTACTCGCCGGTGAACTGGTTCTTAACCTTGTTTGCCTCACCATTCTCAGCGTTGATGGCGCCAATCAAGCAGTTCTGGGAGATGTTCTCGAGGTGTCCACGGTACTTGAGCCAAGGGCCGCCAGCAGAGATGTGATCCGTCGCTGGAAAGAGATCGATCAGCGCCGATGTCATGGGCAAGACTACAAATGAATACTTACTGCACTTGCCCTGGACCTTGATGAGAATCGGGAGATCGGTAGGGGTCTTGCCGTCCCAGGGCTTGAAGGGCTTGAGGAGTTGGAGACGCTCGGACTTGGGGTCGACAGCAACCTGGACGCTAGCACGGTCAGCCGGGGGAGCCTGGAAGGTGTTCTCGCCAGGGTCGTAACCACGAGCGGGGAGATCCTTGCCAACGGGGTCAGAGAACTTGAAGGGCTTGCCATCGGCGCCAGTGAGAGTATCGGTAACAGGGTTGAAGGTCAAGTCGCCAGCGAAAGCCATGGCGGTGACGAGATCGGGGGAAGCAACGAAAGCGTGGGTGGCGGGGTTAGCGTCGTTACGGCCGGTGAAGTTACGGTTGTAGGAAGTGATGACTGAGAGCAAGAACACATTAGAGACATATTGTTTCTTAGAGCCGGTGATACGTACTGGAGTTAGCCTCGCCCTTCTTGACGTCACGTCTGTCCCATTGACCAATGCAAGGACCGCAAGCGTTGGCAAGAACGAGACCGCCGACCTCTTCAAGAGCAGCCATCTGACCGTCACGGGCAATGGTAGCACGGACTTGCTCGGAACCGGGGGTGATAGTGAACTTGCTCTTGGTGTGCAAACCGTGTTCGGAAGCCTCACGAGCGATGGAAGCGGCGCGGGACATATCCTCGTACGAAGAGTTGGTGCAAGAACCGATCAAAGCAACCTTGAGCTCAGAGGGCCAGTTGTTCTTCTTGACAGCCTCGGCGAACTTAGAAAGGGGAGTGGCCAAGTCAGGAGTGAAGGGACCGTTGATGTGGGGCTCGAGCTCGTTCAAGTTCTAAGAGCACAAATCAATGACATGTAAAACGACGAGTATAGTAAGAGGACGTACGATGTCGATGACCTGGTCGTAATCAGCACCCTCATCAGCCTTCAAGTTGTGCGAGAAGCGCTGGGCGTATGCGGCAATATCGCCACGCTTGGTTGCCTGAAGGTATTCAGCCATACGGTGGTTGAAGGGGAAGAGCGAGGTCGTTGCGCCAATTTCAGCACCCATGTTACAAATAGTAGCCATACCGGTAGCAGACAGAGAGTCGACACCAGAGCCCTTGTATTCGACGATAGCACCAGTTCCGCCCTTGACAGTCAAGATACCAGCGACCTTGAGGATAACATCTAAACACATCGATAAGTAAACTAGCGGTTGATGTCATAAATCAGAAAACGCACCCTTGGGGGAAGTCCATCCGCTGAGTTGACCAGTAAGATTGACACCAATGACCTTCGGGCACTTCAACTCCCAAGGAAGACCAGCCATAACATCAACTGCATCGGCACCGCCAACACCGCAAGCAATCATACCAAGACCACCAGCATTGGGAGTATGCGAATCAGTACCAATCATCAAACCACCGGGGAAGGCATAGTTCTCGAGGATAATCTGGTGAATGATACCAGAGCCGGGCTTCCAGAAACCGAGACCATACTGCGGGGTTTGTTAGAATCTTACGGAAACCCTTATCTCCGACTGTCACACGAACCTTGGCAGTGGCGGTAGAAAGGAAGTCATAGACCTCCTTGTTGATCTCCTTAGCACGAGCCAAATCCTTCACACCACCAACCTGCGCCTCAATAAGATGGTCGCAGTGAACGGTGGTGGGAACGGCGGCAGTGTCCATACCAGCAGACATGAATTGCAGGATAGCCATCTACACGGATTCGTGACGTCAGCAAATAAGCGCACGACGAAATTAGACTGAACCTGCCTGAGCGGTGGCATCCTGGCAAGCAACACGCTGCACAGAGGGATGTATGAGCGACACGAGAATACACAGAGGACTTCAAATAAGCTCACATCTGGACGAAGCTTCAGGTAGCTCGTTCCACGAACGATATCCTGGTTGACAGCATCGTCAAGATGTCCGTACAGAATCTTCTCCGAAAGAGTGAGGGGCCGCCTCAGCCTGTGGGTAACACATGTAAACGACTACTGGCATGCTTCGCTAACAAAAATACTTACCTGTCGCGTATGATAGCGAGGTTATCCTCGATACGCTGGTAGTTGATGTGGGCTTTTGGCTCGAGCAGCGACATGGGGACCTTGGTGTTGCCGATAGGCTCAGCAACGGTGGCCATACCGGCGGCCATCCGCTGGAGGCCTTTCCAGGCCGTTTGTGTCCTTCCTGCGAGGTTGAACATTGCCGCAAATGTCGTCGAGGACGACGAGAACGACGAGGAAAATGTAGTTGAGGATCAAGACGCGACGGCAACGTCCGGAGCAAAGTGGCGAATTTAAGTCCACGTGATAGTCGGACCCGTGCGCCGAAGCCAATCACAAGCCGACCTTTACGCCTGAGCGCCCGTCCCACAGGCACCGGTCTGGCCGAAGTCCCCCGCTCTTGCCCCGCCCGCGTTGTTGTCAAATTCACCCGTGAATTTGACCGCCAGCTGGTCTGCAGGTCAGGTCTGCAGACTCCTCCGCCATACTGGTGGCTGATATCCATTCATTTCTTGGCCAGTTTGGGCTCTAAACAAGCATGAACCTTCACATGTTTCGCCCGAAGACCCTACCGTCGGAGCCGGGTGCGCGCATGTACCGCGGACGACGTTCGACAGTTCGGCCGTTCAACAACCAAGACGACCCCGGTTTCAATTTTAGCCTGAGGAGGGTCCAGTAGGAATACCCGCATTATTTACCCCGGATTTGTGACGCAAACGCGCTAACGAATGACCAACTTGATCGAGGCGTATATCCGCCGTACGCATCTTTGTCTGCGCTGAACGTCTCCTCCCCCATCTCTGCTGTGCCCTCAGCCTACGTGAGTCCTTGCTTCGTTTCAGAACGGTATTATGACTAACACTTACCCATTCCTGCTTGTCTTTCAAGACCCAGACGCCAGAGAAGAGCCAACGTGTGCCCGCAAGTATTGTGCGAGAAGGTCCTCATTCACAGACCGATGCCGTCTAGCAATGGGTACGTGACTGAGAACTATCGGCATCATCTGCTGTAGGGACGTTCATGTTAGGACGACGGTGCTCTTCTCCACTTGAATTGTATCTAAGTAAGTGTACAGCTTACCCTAGTTGTCGTGATATTGTTCTCTCCTTCTCCATAGCTAGGACGGAGACTGTCATTACGATGCAATGCTTTTGCCCCACTTTCCCGAGTCGTGTCCTTCGTGTTCGTACGGTGAACGTCCCATAATCTCGTTACGTGTGTCGCGGGGACCGCGGCCAAACTCTCTTCAAGAAGCCGTGGTCTACTCCTCTGTACCCGAGCCCACTGAACCTGGCGGAATGCTTGCTGGAAACTCGAGTGCGTCTGATGAAGCGTCGTACTGACTTTCTACCCAGGTAGCGAACCTTCCAACTACAACAGTGAACCCGTTCTCAGTACTCAGTACTCACATGCACTTCGAAGACTCATTGTTGCGTCGGGAAATTCGTTCACGGCGCGTTACGTGATCAAAATCGCCCATGTGTACGTCTCTTCGTATATGTTCTGTCAGATATCCGTCTCTAGCCTCTTCCCTGAATGCATATACTTAAGTCTCGTTACATGAATAGTGATCTCCTCCATGACAGTATAAAGTGCAGGTTTGCCTACGCGATCAATCAAAAAGTATCTTTTATATTAGAGTTTACTAACGTGAGCGAAAACAGTAGCACTAGAGGACGAGCAGAAGGCTTACTTGAGGAATAGTACGCCCGTCAGTACTAGTACTCCTTTGCCTCTGAAAGTGCTCATGTTCCAACATAACCTACTCTTGCCTTACTTCCCTACTGTCAAAACAAAGGCTTGGCCACTAACGTCCCGGATCACAGAAGCACACCACCATCCAAGGCATTCGCACAGCTTCTTCAATACGCATGGAGTGTCAAGCTTAAGATAAGGTTCAGTGTGTAAGTTGCAGCCCACTATAAACTTGAATCACCGCAGCACGACAATAAAGCAATCACGATACACAATGGACCGAGTATCAGACGTCGAATTGCTACATTCAACCGCCGTGCTTGTAGCTTATGTCCACAACTTTACCCAAACATCGTCCTAGACGTATCCGTAGCTGTCCGTAGCTTTAGTATTACCAGTCCCGTTCGCTTGCTCAGAGTCAAAGTGTGTTTTGCGTGGGTATCCACATCTTGAACCATACCCTGCCAGATGTTACGTGACGAGTCACCAGGGGGTCTTTCGTAGCTTCGATGCGGACGATCATACGCGCGAGTGTGAGGGAGATGATCGCCCACGTAAGGCTATTCAAACGTCAGAGTAGGTATGTTGCATGTGCACTGGCAACTCACAATATGACACAAAAGACCTTGGTGACCTAGAGGGCGCAACAGAGAGTTGTGCGGTGGGGGGATGGTATGGAATAATATTATGAGCGGCCAACTGCGGACCAAGTAGAGATAGCGGCTTACAGGAAGAAACAGGAAGAAGAGGAAGTTCGCGGCACGCATGGCTGTTGAATCAGGTCCCAATGAATGCGAACAATTAATCCCATCAGAGACTGGCGCTCCAGATAGCAGATAAACTTACCAAAGAGCATCTATCACACATTGAGAGCACATAGTAGAATCGGAGACGATGAGCAAATTAACTGAGATGTCAAAGTTGGAAGGAACATACGACGAAGAATATGGTACCATCGCGAACCAGATTCGCAACGAGTGGATGCTGAGGCCCACGGGGACGATCCAAAGCGTTGCAGGCGGCTAGGAAGACAACAAGCACGTCGTACACGAGCTTCATGTTTTCAGTGTCCATACAGCAGAGAGAAAAGAGGGTCGATGGAATACAAAAGTATAAGTCAATGTCTAGAGAAGCCCAGAGAGCACTTACAACACAGCCAAAGGCGAACTTGAATACTGGGACTTCTTGAACAGTCACGCAGGTGTTAAGCACGGGTACAAACACCGTATTTTCTATTTTAGCTACGTCAGCCGGTTGATGTCAGGTGTTTGAAGGAGAAACACAAACGAGTGAACCCCAGTACGCTTATCCCGCCCAGCACAAAGACGGGGATGTGGACTATGGCAAGCGCGACGATTAGAATTTTTTTCACGCTGGTTCGTTTGTCCCAAATAGCATAAAGGCGTAAGGCTACGAACGCTACGTGTCAAAAGGACCTTCAGAGAATTACACGGGAGATATATGCCTCGAAAGGTGGCCAACCGTTGTATAGAAACGAATATATCACCAGGAGGCTGTCGTATGTAGCTTGGAATGCCTTGCATCTTGAGTTATTGAATTTCATTCAGTATGTGAGTCTCTCGTGCTATGCTGACAAGAAGCGTACTGCTATATATCGTCGTAAAGGGCCCGTATCAGTAAGGCATAGACACAAGTATAGAAACACTTACCAGATCGGTGTTAGGCGAATTTATTCCGCTATAAACTGAAAACAACGCCATGTTTTACTATGACATCAACGTCGCACAGGAATACAAACCTACTATGATTCGCGTATAACAACGACGCCACATTTCCGTAGCGTACAAACAGATATAGTGCCTTCATTGGTCCGAATTTGAGTGGCCATATGTATCTGACCTCACGGTCCATTGTTATGAGAACGTCCCAGAGCGACAACACCAGCGCGCTGCCTAGAATATACCAGTAACATCGTCAGGATGTAAGCTAACCTGAACGACGGTCAAAGATAGAGACGGACTATCTCTTACCAGCAGCGAACCTTGTAACCAGTACGATGTGCAACTCGCTCTCTAGAGTGGAAAGTCCGCCTGAGGAATCCATTAAGACGAACGAATTGATACGACTCTAGCCCTGAGATGCGTATGGGTGCCAGCACAGAGAATGAACGAAGTGGAACGTTATCCTGCCGCCACTTATGAGGGGTGTGAAAGCCTAGCCGAGATTGAGGTTACAATCATGGCTACATGGTGCGCGGTCACCGTGGTGTGAGATGATGCAGAATCTGTACGAAGAGCCAAGTAGGGAGCCACACCTCCAATAGAGCGCAGAAAAAAGTAGATTCCTGGTATCGCCATATAAGATTGATGGTTTGACCGTTGAGATCCCATGTGCCGAACACCATCTAGAGGCATAGTCAGTCCAATATCAGTCAAGGAGAAATTCTTGCAAACCTATTGAGACCCTACATGATGACAGCGGGCTTGTATATCGCCAGGAACTGCCACAACACTGAAATTTCGAGCTCGAAGTCGCCACCGAGTCGATTTCTGATAGCTATGGCCGCGAGACACGACGTGGTGATATCTGGCAAACTCTAAGCGGGTAGATTATCATGATGAGTAGGCAACGCCCTCACTTACTTCCATTTACTGTATATACAACACACGCCGCGCGCGTGATGATGGAATTAATGCTTGTTGGTGTGCTGGATATCCAATTGCCATCGTATGTTGGGGGTTGTGCATCTCGCGGGGATTCCGGGGATAGCATCGAACGGCACCTATGTGCATGTTCTGGCTAACAGAATCCATTTGAGGTATTCAATAGTTTCACATTCGATTGTTTTGAGAGGCTATACACGACTCTGGAGATGAGCATGTAGGAGCTCGAGGCGGACGGAAGGCGGCACGTGTCCGAGTCGGACTGCGGCTTCTCCTGATAGGGGAAGTACAAACAACAACAAATAGCGAGCGTATCGAGCGCTGGTGTGTTCTTTGATCGCCCCAAGTCAACGGCTTTGATCATGTATGAACGTTGAAACTGAAGCTCCCCCTTCAGGAACGTCATTCCCATGATCGTGTCTGCTTTCACACAATAGACACAGTCGGTGGTCACTGTCTCGCTGATGCTTTACCAAGCCTGTGCTTCGTGGCGAGGCTACACTGGGCCACATCTTCTTCCACTGGCTTCTCATCCGAGATGCCAAATAACGTTCAGTCGAAGCTGTATCGGTGCATAGGTATGTCTGCGGGTTTATATGAAATGTATAGCCTACCACTCACGAGACCGCTCCATCTAGCATGATCATTGCTGGTAATAATACTTACTTGTCCGAGGTCCCCATTAGAGAAGCAGTATATGTGCACAATTATCGACCAACGACGATCACCGTCCTCTTCAGACTGTTGAATCATCTTCTCGCTTGTTGCTAGCATCATGGCCTCCTTGCCTTTCGTCGACTCGAAGGCTAGTAATAATATGGGCTACAAGAGCGAATACACTGCCGTCGCCGCCTCCGAAGTCTCACTAGACAATCAACAAGAGAAAACGAAGCGCGGCGTCTACTTTTGGTTCACGTTCCTTGCGATATGTGTGTCTCTCTTTATGTCTGCAGTTGAAGTGGTGAGCGTATAAGCCTCTCTATCCGCAACTGAAACCACTTGCTCATAACAAGGCGTCGCATATAGACAGGAACTTCTACGGCCTTGCCTACAATTATAAACGAATTACAGGGCGATGATTTTGTCTGGGTGGGCTCTGCCTATCCCCTCGCGGCAACCGCGTTACTTCCAGCCAGTGGAGGCATGGCCGAGGTACGGATGAGATACCGATATTATAGTATAGTGTGCGCATACTCAGTGATAGTCTCCAGATATTCGGGCGTCGAATCACCATGCTTGTTGCACTCAGTCTTTTCGCACTAGGAAGTGCTCTCTGCGGGTGTGCACAGAACATGTCTTGGCTCATTGCGGCAAGAAGTAAGCCTTGTTCAGACAGTTCTCCTGAACAACATGATATATTGTATTGACGCATGTTATTACTTCAGCTGTGCAAGGAGCAGGGGGAGGTGCGTTGCAGGCTCTGGCAGGTATCATTGTCTCCGACCTTGTGCCGCTGAGAGAACGTGGTATCTACAATTCGTTCATTGGACTGTAAGTGGGCTATATCTCGCAGTGATCTGCAATCTAAGCGACCCGTACAGAACGTGGGCATTTGCCGCTGCCGTGGGGCCTTTAATTGGAGGAGGTCTGGCTGTGAGAGGACAATGGCGATGGTTTTTCTGTACGTCTCTTCTTCTGTCACGTTCGTTGTATTCCAAATTGATCTGTAGCATTTAGATATCAACGTACCGATCAGCTTCCTTGCAGCGGTACTCGTTATTGTTTTTCTCAAGCTGAAGACTCCCCCTGGGACATTCCAAGAGAAGATCTCCCGGATGGACTGGATGTATGGAACAATGTCTGAGATATCGTATCAAGCAATCGGCTTACGGGTACTATATTTTTACAGTGGCAACTTCATCTTCATTGGTAGCTCAACGTCAACTGCGATTGCTCTCACGTGGGGTGGTATCACGTATCCATGGAGCTCAGCTGGCACCCTTGTCCCCCTAATCGTCGGTCTTTGCGGACTCGCAGGCTTCCTTCTCTACGAGAAATACGTTGCATCTTATCCTATCGTAAGTCGATACGGGCTCCTTCTCAACAGTCTTTTGATTGCTATCGTCTAGGTTCCTTTCAAACTGCTATCTAATAGGACCAGCCTTAGTGGGTGCGTGATGCAACGTCTGAATGGTTGTTCGGATCCTAAATACTTAATAATCCTGAAGGTATCTCCAAACTTTCATCACTCCTATCGTAGTGATTTCTTGGACATGTACGTAGTATTTCGCACGATCCAAAAAGATTTCGGAGCCACTCACGAGCTTCATACTGTAGACTACTTCATTGCGTTTTGGCAATCAGTCGATGGTTTCTCTCCTGTTCATGGCGCCGTCAACTGCCTTGCCATGACCTTCGTCCTGGGTCCCGCTATGATTATCACTGGAGCCAGCATTACGATTACGAAGACGTATCGGGTCCAGCTTTGGATCGGGTGGTCAATTCTGATCATTGGAATGGGAGCCTTCACCACAGTCAGATTCAGCACACCGGTCTCTCATCCCCTCGCGTTCTCCGCCCTCGTCGGCCTTGGTGGCGGAACACTCTACTCGGCACAATATTTCCCGGTCCTTGCACCACTTCCTATCACGGACAATGCACATGCTCTAGCTTTGTTCTCGTTCTTCAGGTCGTTCGCGTCAGTGTGGGCGGTCACGATCGGTGGGACCGTCTTACAGAACCAACTCGTCAAGCGCCTCCCTGAGTCGTTCACCTCACAATTCTCGGGTGGGGCTGCCCTTGCGTATGCTGCCATCCCGGTTATCTCAGACCTACAGGAGCCCCTGAGAACGCAAGTGCGGGAGGCGTTTGCAGACAGCATTAGGATCATCTGGCAAGTGATGATCGGTATTGCCGGGCTCGGGCTGCTGTGCTCGTTACCCATGAAGGCATTGCCGTTGCACACTCAGGTAGACGAGAAATGGGGCATTCACGGAGGTAGCGATGTGGCCTCGAAGACAGCTCCCACGGAGGACCTTGAGAGGATGTTGCCGCACGTTGAGTAAGCTCACGGCATGCGATGAGTTTTCAACGATGCCAAATGTCGAGCGGACTTGATTTGCATATACAGACTTTTTCGTTTCACATAGTATCCCTTGTGCATAGTAAGTATTACTGTCCCTACGTATATTAGATGATATTGGACTTTTCCTGCTTACCCAATCGGGTCCTACTATCAAACGTTGATCAGCCGCTGCAACAATTAAGTATTCGGTGACCTCGGACAACCTGGCCACTGGCATCGACTTTAAGCATCCCACTTTACGCGTCACTTTGGGCTCTGCTTCACGTTGTGTGACTATAGTGCGTGAGCGTAGATGGCACCCAACCCAGATCGCGGAATCTCCAAGGTACGCAATGATCCAAGTTGTGAGTGCAGCGTGAGAATATTTTGAATTGGTCATATTTGATCCGTCTTCCCCTGGATCTGCCAGTATTACTTAGTGGCGGCGGCTCGCAACTTGATTTCGGACAACCACCATCTCTTGCCAAGACTCACACGATACCTTCGTATTGAAAGATGCCTTCTTGCTTCAGTCGCAGTACATCTACTCGGACGTCAGCCTCTTCCTGCCCGGCTACAACTTTTAGTTGAACAATCTGTTGGCTTCTTGCAAACGACAGCTCTCACAGTGGGATAATGCGATTGAGCTCGTAGGAGGAACTGAGGTGGATATCGAGATTCGTTGTGGTATGTCTACTCCACGAGTCAATATCGCCGTATCTCATCTATCTCAACAGATAAGTACATCGTGCCGTCCTAAGTCCATAAACGGTAAGACGAGCTTCGTGGACAAATTCGAATCAGACCAATGGGCTGTATTTACATCTACAACATACGCATACAATTCTACCTGACCAGTCACACGAACCTACATAGCGGTATATCATGCGCAAGCGAGGAACATGTTGTGAGCATCTCGTAGAGAGGTTACCAGATGATTGTGAGCGGCCAACACCCTCGCACACGACCCTCCACCAGCGTATAGGAAACATCACGGGCAGTATACAGCCTCCCCGCAATTGTGATACATCACAAACCCTCGAGCGGAATAAAATTTGGCCCTTTGGCTGCTCTAATGGTTTATATGTATAGATAACAAATTTGGACCTCCGAGAGGGTCGATCCTTCCTGGCCTGGTGCTCAGCTCTAGTGGCTCTCGTTATGCCAGTGCTCAATGTTAACGGGAGCATCCGCTTCGTGACTCAGGGAGTGTAAGTCACATAATCTTATTAGTCTTATGTACACTACTTACTACCACTTTCTCCCTCTCCCCTTTATCACCACAGTACGCTAGAAAGCTATGTGTGCACTTCAATAGCTGGTACGCATCTCAACATCCGTCTCTCCTTTGATTATCACAGCTATGATTCTAGTGGTGGTATTTTACGACTACATCCTCACCCTAGACATGGAAATTCAGAACATATGGCGGAAACAGTTCAGAATCCCGACAGTGATCTTCCTGCTCAACCGATATCTCTGTATAGCTCTCAGTATTTCTTTGGTGTTCCCAACGGACACGATAGCGGTGATTCTCACTAATTGACATAGTAAACAAGTATTGACCGAGAATCCTTTAGGAGTATGATTGTTCAAGTCGTCTCTCATAGACTTAACTTACCGTTCTAGCAGCTATACATTTCAGATCATATTTGGAACATTTCTGAGCCTCACTTTAGCATGTAAGTTCTGTTCGGAGTAGGCTGTGGCGTATTGTGGACTGACGAAACATGGCAGGGTTTTTTGCCTTACGTACCTATGCCCTCTGGTGTTGTAGGCGAACTGTATTCATTGTCGTTGCATTGGCGTATGTGCCAGGCTTCAGTTTGAACCTGGTACGTGAATTCACGCTCTCGCTGCTCTCGACTACCATCAAAGCTTATATCCGTCCAGGTTTCCATGCTACTGAAGGACATTCCTACGCCATTGGGGATAAAGTACGTCATTTGAGGAATATTCAAGTTCTGATGCTCAATTACTTTCAAGGAGTACGCCCTCCCCGGTAAATATAGTACTAAACTCTATCGTTGACTGTCCGTCTTAGTTAGCGGGCTAGTTCCCATATGCTTTGTATTCTTCGACATCCTTGTGTTATTGCTGTCCTTGGCGGCATTACGAAGAACGCACGGATCTCTTTCAACGAAGATGCTCGGTTCATTTTCCGCACTCTTCTTGAACCATGGTGCGTACACTGTTATGTAAAAAGCATTTTGCCTGCCTAAACCCTAGTCTCAGGAATACTTTACTTCGTGTAGTCTTCCACTCACTTCCAAGCGGTCGGACTGCGTTATTGACTCTGGCTCTTAGCCTTCTCACGTTCCTCAATATACCGCAAGTTATCGTCACTCATGCTGTGGTGGGTGCTTTGTTTGACTGCGCAGATCATGAAGTGCAGCTCTTGACAAGCTATTTCCCAAACGCATTATCAGAATCAGCCTTTCAATGCGGGTGTCATGTACTCGTAAGTGATGACCCGTACTACTCTATGATTGATACCAACCTACTTCTTTAAATAGGCTCTCCTCGCTGCTGGTCTCCCGATTCATGCTACGACTTGGAGAGGCGTCCTCGTTACCACACTATTACCCACCTCCTGCCAAGTTTCTTAAGAGATGGTCCTACCCTACGCGCGATATGATAGTGGGGAACATGGCGGAGCCTCTAGAGCCCTTTCATACAGAAGTTGCGTATTAGGTAGAATCTTTGTTCACGACGGCGAGGTGACTCGTCACTCGATTGATAAGCGACTGATCTGGACACTTCCGCAACTTGAAGACATATGTGGCTTGCCTAAACACGATTCCCCCTAAGGTGTTAATCAATGACAGTGAAGCTTTTGCCGCCCGACACTGCACCAGAGTATCATTTAAACGAGTAAGCCTGTGCTCACTTGGCAGACTTGGATTAGACGGAGTAGTGTCTCGGCCCAATTGAGTAAAACTGTTCGCACGCCACAAAGTATGGCGTCTATAGCTAGCCTAGGCTCAGGAGTCGGGACCAGAGTACTTTCCCTCTAGGAGTTCTCCTAATTAGCTGGCTCTGTCTGACGAGAGACAATACCTGCGATTAAAGTACCCCATATCAACGCTATTCAACTCGGAGATTGCGAACTTGGACTCAGTCCTTAGTCTGGCGCGCGAGACTAAGTAAGTACTCCGAGTCAGTCGAGCGCTCACGGCAAGTCACAGACGGCGCATCAAATTCGGAAGCGTCGGCCACGGTGCAAGCGCCGCTTAGTACTGTGTAGGCGGCTTAGCAGCGATCTGTGGCCTGTTCCTTGAACCTGGCCAAAGACTTCAACAAGCGAGATTTTAACGCTCCCGAGTTATCGTTGCTTGGAAGTATGCATGTTCTGTGTACGTTTCTTCCACAACGTGAGTAACGTTTTGAACGCTCAGTGATTTTGTCGATACCGTGACAGATCTGGGGCCTCACGCTTTTACTACTTACTCGTGACGTGACGTGCAGCGTAGGTAAGTATACTACTTTATCTTTCTAGGGCCTCAGTGCTGGTGACTAGGCTTATTAATGCAGCTTTTGTAGCTTTGTGGCCCTGCTATGGCCATTGGCGAGGATAGTTGGCCCAAGCGCATCACAACGGCATGCTCCAAGCTGTATATGCTACCTCAGCGATACAAGGCGGTTTCAAATGGCCACTGCATATCACCAGTGAGTAATTTCCACCTACTGGATGCACATGGAGGTGAACGATTGCTAAGAATTACCTCTGTAACTGCATCGTGGACAGCTTGGCCCGACCGGTGCATGACACTGGCAGTAAGTCGATGTCCAAACAATCAGGGTTTCAAGTGGTCAATGCGTCCCTAATATGGCCTATTTTCTCCGAAGGTATGGCCTGTATTGTGTGATGGAGGTCATTGAGTGTCCTCTACTGGTATGTGCACTGCTCCACCCTTAAAAGCACACAGCGTGAGTTAAAAATCAGCTCCGTCTGGCAAACCGGGCATCTTGAGTCTTAACTATGGTCGATGGATTTCACGGCCATAGCGTTAATTCGGTGGCACTTCATGACATTGTTTCGTAACCAGAGACAAAGTCTACGGCCATAACAGACTCTCAAAACGAAGGCTGCGTACCTGTTCAAATTTGACAGAACCGTTGGACCAGTGCAGGCCACCTGCTTCCGAAGTTGAAAGGTGTCGTGCAACTAATGGGTATAAAAGGGGTGAGGTACTCGCTCATCATATTACACACCGAATCTCGCAACTCTTGCACGCCAGTATCTCTCTCAGCTATCACGTCAAGCAATTCTACCACACGTATCATGAGCTGGAACGGATGGATCGAACGCGGTCTGAACGACTTTGCACAGTACAGCGACAATGTCTATACGGTACGTTACCTCTATGAACAGACTTGACTACATCTCGCTAACTACGTGCTCCCATCTTGAATGTCAACGATTCGTGGTAATCTCATGCAGAGTACACCAACGTCGACTGGTCCATCTGGAAATCCCCGGACCCCTTTGTACTACGAGTACGAATTGTCGTACATTCAAGCCCAAGGAGGCGTAAGTAAACTTTACCCTTCATCATTTATGCCAGCATACTTAGCTTACATTCACCCACTCGGCGTAGCTCAAAGAAGAGGATGGATTTGGGAATTATCAACGATACTACGATAAAACGAAAGGCGCGCCATATTTGCATGGTTGGCGGTCTCGTCCCGGAAATATCCATGATATCGAGGACCGTCGCATCTACCTTCCAGTAGGGCCCTTCCGTCCTGGCCAACCGGTGCCCTTCGAGTGGTAAATTCTTCGCATGGGAACATGGGGGTAGTGTTCAGTTTCGGAAGAATACCAGCGGTTGTTGATAATCATAAGTTACTCAAGTTTCAACTACCCACTACTTTACCGTACCCATACCCATCGCTACCCATACCCATCGCTACCCGAGCCATTGTTTCAGTCGTGTATATAATCTGCTGTTCTTGAGACAAAGAGTAGATGCATAACCTCAATGTATCATTTCGGTTATACCGGCACCATTTATCTCAGTATCGAGTCTACCTGAGCAGCCTATCGCGGAGCAGCCCTTGCAATTAATATCGCTGGCGTCGTCAATAAAGACCACACAAATTTTTCATCGGGAAAATTCATCGAGGCTATACAGGCATCTATAGACAAGGTCTTGACCTACGGGCTCGACAGACTGACTGCCACATGCAAACTAAGAGTTTTCTAGCTCGGTTACTAACTTTCTACAAAGGCGAGTGTTCAAGTTTCATGTAACTTCAGTACACCACTAAAACTGCCCACAGATTGATCCGGCGGGAGTGCAAGTTGAAACGTGTCATGAATGTTAATTAACATACAACGGTTATACGATGCGTACTATAAAGCCAGAGATTACTAGCCAATCCTACCATTACATATCCACACAGTTATCGCGGCCTTGGCTCTGCCGTGACCATTCCTCCATCTGAAAGGCATTACGCGTAGGAACCCAGGTGTTCACCTTGGTCCTCTTGGGGGGCTTTCTCATAGCCTCTACTCGCAGGATCATCCGAGATAAGGTGATAGAAATCATCGCCCACGTCATACTGATTCGGTGGCATGCGGTCAGGATGGTCTTCGTCAGGAAACTGCGACTCTGAGATGGAATAGACCACTCACAAAAGAACCACGAAAACTTGTTCCGGCTATCAGAAGGGAGTGCAAGAGAATAATAGATGTATTGTGAGATCTAGTTTGCAGCGAATAGAAAGTACTCACCGGAAGAAGAACATAAATCAGGAAGTTGGCAAACCGCATGACTGAAATTGAGCGTAGTCGTGAGCTGTTTCGGATGATGAACCGGATTTAGTTGCCATACGTACGGCACAGTAGCTAGTGTGTGAAGAGAAGAATATTCTAAGCGACCGCGAGAGAAGATACGGAGCCGGAAGAAACATACAAAAAACCATATGGCACCATCCCGTCGAATACTTTCGAGTAACTTGTGTTGGGGTCCACGTGGACGATCGAGAGCATTGAATGCAGTCAGAAGGATCACGAAGACGTCGAAAGCAAACTATAAAAGAGAGACGATAACACACTGGTAGTCAGATGGAATGTCATCGGTGTAAAACTTATGCACAGAAGCAAAAGATTGCGATATCCGAATGTCGGTAAATGACGAAGAACTTGACTTACCATGCACGCGAATCCTCCTTTGACAATCACGTTCTCCTTCATAACAACACAGGTGTTGAAGGCAGGGACGAAGATTGTATAATCTGGTAGATATAGATGAATCAGTGCGGAGTTCAGTCTTTGGCGGTAAACGTAGCATAGGAACCAACTTACCGTAGAATGTAACGATACTGATTCCGCCGATGATAAACACGGGAATGTACGTCACTGCAAGGGCAATACGCAAGAGAATCTTTACGCCTTTTCGCTGGTCCCAAATCGCGTAAAGACGTAGCGCGATATATCCTACACCGGGGTTGTGCGGAGGGCGGATGAGTGATCTCGTGTGAGGAAAAACAATAGATGGCGTTGGAGATATCTGAACTCACCGTTGGAAGAGAACGAGTACAACATAGTCAGTACACTCATGATCGTCATGAACACCTTGCACCTTTGAATGCGACACCACAGAGGGAGCATATTGTGAACACGCTATGACTCGGAATGATGCAATATACACAACACTGACCTCTATAAGTAGCAAACATCAGTCAGCTACCACGTTGAGTTGTTTTTACGGCTAGAAACTCACTAAATCGGTTCTGGGGTGACCCATGCCGCTGAGCACTACCGAGATATCAATTAGCACCACTGTGAGTTGTCCAGAGATTGATACCGGGCGTGAAGGAAATTAGGACATACTGTAGTTGGTGTACATTAGGACTGCCATCATCCCGTAGCGATTAAGTAGGAATAGACCCTTCGTAAGACCGAATGGCAACGGCCATATGTAAGTTACTTCTTGGTCAAGCGAAATCAACGCGTCCCATATCGTAACCACTATTGCTGAGCCTACCATCGCGGCAAACTAGCTCAGTATCCAAAGATGGCCATATTTGTACGACCTCACCTGCGAGATATTTTGTGGCCAATAGAGCGTTCATCGAAGGTATGAGCTCCAGTATCACCTCCGTGCTTGAGCCGTCCATCGTGGTAGAGGAGTACGGTACCAGGCCTGTGTCCCAGCGACGATATATCAACGGCTTGAACCACTCTGGACCTATCGTAACGGTAATCGCAGTATATAAAACTAAGGTGGCGCACTTTAATGCTGGGATCATCGCCGAAGGTTTGATATGATGAGTGAGCGATGATAGTGATGAGAAGTACGAAACGCAGAAAGGATGAAGGAGGCGCACCGCCCTTACAATCTGTGCATGGGCGGCTGGATTAACGCCAGTTGGCAAGAGCAGTATAGTTGGCAGAACAAGAAGATGAGAATGAAGCACGTCCTAGAGTCTGTGGACATTCTTCGGACCTGTCTTTTGGCACTAGATGGATCAGACCTAGTTGTGTATTAGTCTATCGGTTTACGCACTGTGCCTAGAGGTACTGTTTTCAGTCAGCGGTGATGGCAGGATCCTGCCACCATGCGACTGGGTTTAGACCTGCCATAATTTCCCAGTTTAACACCACGAAAAAGGCACTCGGACCTGAAAGTCGACCCAGTTCAAGGTTGAGCTAGCATTTGTTTTACTACAGCGAAGCTAGGGGCTTGATTCTCCAGATATGAGCTTCTTTAACAACATATCATGGGGCGATACACTCGGTATGGATGTATCGTTGAGACCTAGTTCACTGCCCAGATGGAGGATGTGACCGTCATACCATTCCGCAAGGCACAATATCGATGCTCTCAGCAAGACGTATTAGTCAAGATGATGTAGAAGGGAAGCAACAAGGTAACGCACGTTTGTCTGAAGTACCAATCACATCTGTGAATGATCGTGTTTCCTCCTCGAGTCGCGCTCGGTGTCGGCCCTTTAGAGACATAGAGGGCTCACGCGCTCACGTTGGGTGCCACCGAGCCGAAGACCGGGTAACGCTGGTTGAAGACTGCGCGCGCGATTGATACAGTAACGCACATTTGTCTGTTTTCCAATTTGATGAGATGAGAAGAGAAACCGCGACATGAGAGCAGTGCCTAGGCACTGGTGACTCGAAGATAGAGGCAGCTGGCGTGGCGTACTGTAATCTGTGTGGCGAGAGCGTTTGCGCTGCTGTTGCTTAATTGTCTTGCCCATGAGATACAGACAAGATAGACCAGATATTTGGGCACAAGTCAAGTTCATTCTGCATAACCGACCTCGATGACAATTGCGCCGCTCGTGTATGCCTTGCAAATGGCGCCAAAAACCCGGACAAGCAGGTACACGGCTGCAACAAGCGCTATGGGATGCAGCACATGGTAAGACGAATCGCCGCACGCACGCACATCGATTCGAGCATGGCCTTGACCGTGTTATGGGAGTTGGCTGCTCCTCGCTTGTTCCCCGATCATAGTTGAGCCCTTCACCGGTGCGCTGGGTGCATGATGGCAGAAGCTGCTGTTGTTGCATCAATTCATCGCCCAAGTCGAGGATGCAGCATACGAACTTCTGCCAGATACTACCATGCTTCCCTCGGGCATCGGGCATAGCCCGAATACCTCTAGAATGGTCCGAAAGTTCGTAAGAATGTCGGGGTATACTGGCAAAAGAGCCCTCTTGAACGGTGTTTTTCTAATAGAAAGAGAAGTTAGCATACACACACGATTCAGACAATACTATGGGTACCATTTCATATGAGCGATTGACAGCATGTAGCTGCTTTCATGATACAATAGCGAACGGTGCGTTGGGCTTCTGACAGGGAGATGTTTGTTGCGTCACTATACGGATCCAGTGCACCTCAACACGCGACGACCATAAGGTCGGCTCAATTCTGGTGGATGGGTATAGTCGTAGTCATACACCTTGGTCCCTAATCCCCGGTCTTTCACCTGCTCCGAGGGTGAATATGGGACCTTGACACGGTGCAGAATTTCCTGAGATCAGAAAAAAATCATGTCCAACCCTCGTCTGCAATCTTCTTCCATTTACTAAGTCGTTCTTAGCCTCCATAAGCAACGATTAAGTGCACATGACACCGCTCACCACGCATTCAGGATGTTGGAGCAGTTGTATTTCCGTAAGTCGTATACAGCAGACGACTATTTGCTCCTGAAGCCTTGCAAGGTCACAATGGTCATTCTATCTTCCAAGGAACCACGGCTGAATACTCAAGGTGGTGTGCGCGACCCGCCACAGGGGATCTATAAACAGAGATCAGCAACGCTCTAGTTTTGCTGGTTGTTCTTTTCGGCTGTTCGGTATAAAGATAGTAGCACGAATGGGTTCTTACCTCAACAGTAGCTCTGCAGCTGAGAAACTCGAAAATGGGCCATAGGCGGCCATCTACAGTAACTATAGTGGGAAAGAAAGTTCAAGTTAGAACGTAGTCTCGAGCGCTTCTCTGCAACGGTTTTGATGACTAAGCGTCGCCGTTTCCTGATATAGCAATCAAAGTCGTTCAGGACGCGTTGCTCGATTCACCTCCAGATCTGTGCATTGCGTTCCATCGCGATTATTATTCGCTTGAACGTACAGAGTATAGTACACCAGACTCTTAACCAGGCTAATTACTTATGAAACCACGTCAGAAGGGGAAACATCCACACACAGACATAATAGGCAAACACAATTGACGGAGCGACGCCTACATAACATACAGGAAAGCTGTCATACAGAAGCCAGAACCAGGTTCCATAAAACGCGGTCAAGCCATCCAACGTTGATATACACTATTGAGACAGACAGAACTGTTCCTCACGTGCAACACTCCAAACCATCCACGGAGCCAAGAACATTCCTGCGATAACTAGCATGAGGGCGAGACAGCACCGTGATCAGTCCTTACGATGATATCAATCGAGCTGCGGCAGCACACTCTCATGCTCCGTCCCCGGCGTCGCCTTAGCTGCCACTTCTGGATCGCCGCTGTTCGATGACGTCCGGGCAGCGTTGGCCGCGCCGTTGTTCTCCATGCCCCAGTTTTCGTCGACTTGAGTGTGCAGTGGGAGAGCCTTCATCGGCAGCGACGTCAACAGGCCTAGCCCGGCAATACCGATCATCACCTGCCATATCACACGGATACTGTCAGAGAACGCCTTGCGGACTTCGCTACGTAGCGGTTCCTCCAGAGTCGAGATGACGGGTATGGAAGCGTATGCGAGTGCAGCTCCATTCGGGAATTGAGATGTGAATGCCTCGGGCAGACGCTTGACGAGCTGGTTCTGGAGGACCGTACCGCCGATCGTGACGGCCCACACGGAGGCGAAGGTTCGGAAGAACGAGAATAATGCAAGGGCATGGGCGTTTTCTGAGATTGGCAGGGGTGCAAGGACAGGGAAGTATTGCGCAGAGTAGAGCATACCGCCTCCCAGATTAACCAGTGTCGAGAATCCGATGGGGTGTGAAACTACCGTGCCGAACTTGACCGTTGTGAAGGCTCCCATGGCGATGATCAATATACACCATCCTGCCCACAGTTGGATACGGTACTTCTTGGTAATGGTTACGCTTGCACCCGTAAATATCATGGACGGCCCAAGCATCAGCGTCATGGCGAGACCGTTGACTCCGGCGTGGATAGCGGAATCACCTTTCACCGACTGATAGTATGCAGGGAGGTAGTCTATTAACGAGAACTCAGAAGTCTGTCGACATGTATACTGAAGGGCAGGCAGCACTCACAGGTGACAGCGATCATCACTATAGGCGTGATAAAAGTCTGCAGGTAACTGCAGAGAGAGATCAGATTCAAACAGGACGTGATAACGTAGCAATAGTACTTACCCACTGAGACTGGTCCGGTTGGCAAGCAGATTGAACGGTACCTGATAAAGGATTGTTAGAGACGAATTGATCAGCACTACTAAGCAACCTACAATAGGATGTGTGGCGAAGCGTTCCTCATAATATAAGAAGGCACCAAGACCAACCAGGCCGACGATCAGGGGAACAAGGGTCGCGGCGGAGTTCCAGGGGTGAGTGAGGCCTCCCCACGTAAGAGCGAGAGCAGTTGAGGTCGAGCTACCGATGAAAATGATGTTACCACTAGAGTAACCCATGTTAGTAAGCTCGAGTATCATAATGTGAGGGATGATCGTCCGTACATCCAGTCCATGCGGAGAAGTTTCTCCCTGAGCGTCCCAGGTGGCGTCTTAAGCTTGAGGAACGCGAGAACAAGGAATGCTGCAAGACCAGTGATAGGTAAGTTGAGATCTAGAGGCGAGAGCGAACGTCAAGATGAGACTAGAGTTTTGAAGATCGTTGTAGCGCACAGAAGAACCATCTCCAGTTTCCACTGACGGCCAAACCGCCACCGATCAGGGGGCCAATAGCGGCAGCAAATGCCCAAGTTCTGTATCGATGTCAATTGCAAGGTAAGAAAAAGGAAGTGGAGATACTCACAATGCGATAAACGAGTTATACATACCACGTTCTCGCAGAGGAACGAGGTCGGAGACAATGATACTAGCTAAAGATTGGATGGCACCACCACCGGCGCCCTGGATGGCTGGGGAATTTCCCGGTTAGACTTAAACACTGCACACATGCACGTCGGATTTTTGTTCACTCACTTCGCGCTGCGATAAGCCATGACATATTTTGCGCCGATCCGCACAGGGCGCTTCCAAGAGCGAACAGGCCCAGGGCAAGAAGCATAGTGATTCGACGCCCGAATACCTAGGTGTCATTATTCGGGAGGTTCAGCATCCCCGTGCGTAAAATAGGACGATTATCCTACCTGAGCCATGCCGCCACTAGCTGGAAGCAGCGCGGTCGCCGCAAGAGGATAGGCTGAGCCAACCCATATGAAGTCATCGCCCTTCAAGTCCTCGACAATTGTGGGCAGAGCGGTAGAAAGGCCAGTCTGTGATTATATCGCCACATTAATGAGAAACGTGACAGATGATGAATGTGGCGTTATGAGATAGTTGCTTACCACTTCGAGGGCCGACATAAAGAGAGAAACGCAAATGGCTAGGAAGGTGAGCCAAAAGTACAATCCTCGTTTAGGCTTTTCCTGTTTGCCGTCTGGTCCGATTGCGGGGACTACGGTTGTGTTGACTTCATTCTTGTCCTTATCGACGACGACTTGCGAGGAAGAAGGAGAGGAAGGGGCCATGACGATGTGCAATGGTGGTGAGAGGGAAAACGACAGACGAGAGGATTGGACGGGTATGGGAGAGAGGGATATTTGTATAGCGTGTAACTAGTTTGGAGGGTGTCCACGCCCCGACCATCTGCCCTTGTGCATATTCGGGATGTTGCGTGTCAGGCGCATGAACGGCGTTGTGTCCAGGGCACGTGCATCGCATGAATAATGGTACTTCTATTGAACACTATCTGACACTTGATATGAGAAGCCGCGAAGAATGAGTGTCCGTGGGGGCCATAAAGCACAGGTTGCCCGCAAGCGCGCCCATAGTGGTAGTAGATTTCTAAAAAGGAGACGCTGCGCGCTGGAATGGAAGTTGAGTCCCAAGATATGGATATCTGTCTTTGGCCTCTCACCCAGGTAGACATGCAACATCAAATTCCCCCTGCCCAGTACGGCCGCCCAGTGCCAGCTGCAACCATCGGCCACTTGTGTTTACATCACAACATCATCTGTCCATGCCATCGCCGGCGCGGGAGACGATGGAAGGTCCACCGTATTCACCGCGATACAAGGTGCGAATGAAACGTAAACGTAAACACGCCAATTTGTCGCGACGTCAGAAGAGCCCCAGAACTCGTTGCATTCCCAATCGATGCGAAGAGCGGACAGCAGAAGTTGAAACTCTGAACTTGAAGCTTGAAGCCAGATGCTCGTGTGTATGCTTCTCAAGGTCTTCTATGTTGCCCCTAGCACGTCTTCATATACATATCTGAGCGGTCCATTTTTGACAGCTATCACTGCCTTGGTGAGATACGTAGGCTGATTTCCCCTTTAGTAGCTGCGAAGTTGCTGGCCTGTATGTTATGCACTAACACAGTAGTGACAGTTCCAGTCATGGTAGAGTACGCCACATAGCCGCCGGTGACCGATGACCAGGCGCTCCGGACTCTCCGATGAACTTCATCGGGCCAGATCCCCTGCAGTACCTAATGATCAATGAACGTCCATGAACGGTCCGCGATTTCAAAGTCTAGATTTATCTGAAGCTGATACACTCTCATACTATAGTATCGATACAACGTTAACGTTCAAAGCCAAAGTCATCAACCACTGAGACAGTAATGAACGATATCGAACGTTTCCAGATGCGGGCAATCGTCGCCATCGTCGTCTGCCCTTTTGGTGCTGGGATCATGAATACACTTCCCGGATACATCGGCGAAGTCGTCTTTTAGCACACAACCCGCGATCCCCGTTGCGCATTCCGAAGTCTCCTCCCGCGAGCCATTGGTGCAAATGTGGCGACGACATAGCGCGGTTTACCAAAGAACCACCGCCAATTACCGTCCTGCTGTGGACACCGGTATTGGCTACACAGGTCATCTCACATTAATACCTACTGTGATCATCTATTGACAAAGGCTCTGTACCAGATTTACATTCCAGTCGCTGTACTATGTGTGGCGGAGCTGTGTGACGGAGCTCCTGCGGAGTGTTATTGATGCATCACTGAACAGTTCCACATTCAACAAACTGGACCCGATAAATCATCTACCTGAACTCCCGAGATCTCACACGCTTCTCTTCGCCGTGTAAGCATGTATACAGGAACCGCAGAGATGCCGACACTGGACGCTGAGATTCCTGGAGCCAATGCATGTATGCCCGGGTCACCGGCTCAGTAACCGCATCGTGGTATATCTCCTATTTAAAAGAGTCAGCTGAGACCCTTTCAATACACTTCCTCGATTGTTTGCCCCAGCGGCAGCAGAGCGTCTCAACCAAGGCAGCATACGAACTTCGGAGACTTGATGACGGAATGTACATGGAAAGTGACCATCCTCTCACTGTCGCTTCTTCGCACTAATAGGCTGCGATGCATCAGTGTCGAGCGCATGGTGTGGCAATTGCTGAACCTAGGTCACACCTGGCTGCATTCCTTGCTAATTGAACGACGTATCTTTTTACGTATGAAATCAGTGAACGTAACAAGACACAGCCTTTATCGATGCAGTCAAAGTACGGCTGCCCTCCTGACCGTGAGCGGCACAAGAGCAAATGTATTGAAAACTATTTGTCTGTACGTTTTCACTCATTCGTGAAGGTTTACTACTCATCTTTTGCAACGTAGGTCTATAGGTTTGGCTCTCTAACTGTGTTCCTCGAGTAAGGATCAATTGTGAGCGTGTCAAAACACGTACAATGATTGTTATCCATGATGACAGCACATTGCCCATGGCACCTTCCGTCTCCAGGGTCTACTGAGCTTCAATTCAGCGTCAGTGGGCGGGATCTCTTCTGGTCATTCCTGGTTCATAAACGCTCCCGTAAGTCATGTTACCATTTCCACCTCCATCCAGATGCTCTCATAATTCTTCTTGCATGTAGGCTGTTGATTATGGTGGCGAGTATCCAGTGTGGACGCTTTAGCTGCCTTTTTGATTCCTAGCATTCCAAGCTAAAGTTACGGTCAGCTATCTCAGGCTGCACCGCGTCAAATGCCATATTGGCCGCAGTCAGAAGATGGCACACATTCCCTTCCCCTGTCATTATCATACAGATCCCTCATCAACCAAATTAAGGCGCACAGGAATCATCAGCCCAATCCGCTCTCGGCGAGGGAACCCCTCTCTGGTATCCAGGCTAATAGGATTAAGGCTATGAAGACTTCCATGATGAATAATTTCCAGGTCAATCATTGGTCACAGATCTAACGGGAGCTTGGGAGCGTACCGCGGTAGTGGCACTGTTATATACAAGGACGAAGTATTTCCACACGACCGCCCCGCTAGTAGACGAACCGGTATCGAAAGTTCCAATGGACGGATCGAGTCCAGAGACCTTGCTCGAGCTCCTCCCTTCGATTAATGCTCTCCTAGCTACGAAGTATTTAGCCGGTAAGCAGCCTAGTCCTCTTTGCTGTGAGTATGACCATTCTAACGGATCATTCATTCTTTTACAATTACAGGTTCAGCGATAGTAGTTACGATATGGGACGCTATGTTATCGCTGAGCGAGGAGGTCTCATATGTCTGGCCGATAGACCTCGGCTTGACAAAGGTCGTTTTTGTCCTTAATCGATACGGGATTATTGCGGTTCTTCTGTATGTCAATTACAGTACGTCTCAGCTTGCTCTCTGGCCGTGGTCATGATATACAACGACTAACGTTGGACGTAACCTCCACAGTGCTAAGCGGTATGGGTCACCCCGCATCTGACTTTGTGAGTCTCTGGCGCACTCATCATCTCTTTTAGTTCGATCACTCACTGTCCTCTTTAGCAGTAAGCTTGGTATGGCTCTCCCATCTTTCAAATCAAGTGCTCACCCTACTCCGCCACACTAGTTGTAAAGTATTCATGACTATCATGAGTGTCTTGGCCATGGTTTACTCTCTTTCTTCAAACGGTACGTAGTATCCCCTTGAGCGACCATCTGATAACTTAAACAATACCGCCATCCACCACACAGGTTACATTGCCCTCCGTCTCTACGCGATCTGGGACCAGCGCCGAAGCGTGAAAACTATATTACGCGTGGCCCTCGCCGTCACCTATATTCCCGTACTTGTCATCGGAGGGATTAGTATAATCACCTTCTATCGTCAGTCTTTGTCTTCGTTTTCACTCTCTTACATATACTCAATTTTGTTTCTCTAGGGTTTACGCTTTTCGTGCCGCTATTCAACACTTGCGTGGTTATGAAGGAGAACGTGATCGTTAAAGGCGGCTTTGGATGCATGGTGCGTTCCTGATCTTCATTGCGTATGGTGCTGTGATTTTCAAACTCTGACGGAGATAACTGAATCCACAGTTTGCATTTGACGTCTTTGTAATTCTGCTGACGACCTTCAACGCGCTCGATCGCCCGCGTGGGCCCCAACACAAGTTACTCGAGAATATCCGCCGGGATGGATCTGTCTGGTTCTTTGTGCGTCACTCCCTCCTTTGTAGCATGTTTACATCACATATTCACAATCCTATTTTTGTTTTTCCTCTATGCGTTTTAGATGCTCTGCCGTATGTGACATTCAGCTCAAACTCTTATTAATGAAACTCATACAATTGCACTGGATCCCGTCTTTCCCACTACATCATTGGCAACGAAACGCACCGAAGTCATGAGACTCCTCAATTTTCTTATTTATGTGTTCCTGCCTGTGAGTATCTTCCAGCTATGCGTTCTCCATCTGACTGATAATCGCATGCCTGCTGTAGCCGGAGCAAATCTTCGTTGTCTTGTTGTAAGTTCAGCTCGCTATAAAGTCGATGTCGGAAGATCTCGCTAAGCCTTTTACTTATATCTGGCTGCCTTTACAGCATTACATGGGCTATGATCTCCATTACTTTATCACGTATGATACTACGAGTGGAGGCGATGAAAAAGCCTCCTAAACGGACGAAGGTCAACACCTGGATTCCTGCTCGTGACGCATTCCAATTGGAGGAGTGGTCTCGGCAAAGTCACGGTGCCTCGAACCCAGGGGCATGACCTCGTGTACTCAGTTTCGTTCGATTCGGACATGGTACAAAGTCATATGTCGCCCATTTGTACTTATTGAGGTTGCTTTGAAGAGCGTATGGTTCTGTATGATATATCTATGGCTTAATTCTACAAGTTCAAATCTGACATGTCCGTCACGCTGAGTCGCTCTCTCATGCATGTATTGACGTAGTTTCGATGTAATATGCTTACCATGTCGTGGTCCCACGCAGGGGACATGTGCACAAATGAAAGTCATATTTACAAGATAATACTTACGTGCGTCTGTTGTGTTGAATCATCTCAGCTGCAGAGGTACTAGCCACTGGCGAGAAGATCATCAAGACCGGTAACGATCTATACCAGTGGCTCAATGGAAGATTCTACAGGGTGAAAGTTGAAGCACATGTCATTAGTGGAATATACAGTCATTTGTCGAGTTATATAATTACACGAATAGACGGTACTGCAGGAAGATCGACCGGGTTTGGGGTTGCAGCAATAAACCCTCACCGTGACGAGTGTATGTCAGTGTAGGCAATGCTGCGGTCCATCTGTTCTGTCGCCCACAAGACTCGGACCTTCGAGCTGCGAGGTCGACTGAACCTCATTTCTTGTACCTTTCTCTTGGCTTCGACGTCAATAACCATTCGCGATATAGTGAGACAGATCACTGTTAATATCAACCTGAATGATAGTGATAGAAAATGCATATTAGTCCGACTGAGGCAAATTCGCGAAAGGCCAATACTCACAACAGAGCGATAAAAATCCGCTGGACCTGGTAAGCATAGCAAAGTATCAAAATAACATAAGGTCATAATAAGCATCTTGATGGAAAATAGACGATAAAGTACGCACGGGCAGGATCACAAAGCAAAGGAAGTTAGCCATGCGCATCACTGACACGCAATATCACAGGACCCGTCAGTCAGTATTGCGCAATGGTAAATGAACGATACCAACCAAACAGAATCTGATAAACGATATAGATGCGTGAGTGATGACAGCCAGCAGTTCGACCTGGCAACAAACTGACCGAAAACCACAGGGCTCCGTCCCTACGCATCTCCACTGTGAATCTCTCCTGAGGGCGGCGGGGCCGATCGAGCACATTGTAGGCCGTGAGAAGGATCACAAATACGTCAAAAGCAGGCTATGAATTTCGCCCCGTTATTTCAATTACGCAAATGGTATGAAAATTGACGGCTAAGATTGGGTAAACTACCAGAACTCACCATGCATCCGAAAGCCACCTTGGTAAAAGTGTCGTTACCACTGAGAATACACGTGTGAAGAGCCGAGAGAAACATAGTGTCTCCTATTACGACGATTGATTCGAAGATAAGCAAATGGGAACAAGTTAGATAGAGATAAAGAAACGCACTGTACAAGGTCTTGAAACCAAGGCTGACAATCGAAAGGACGGGGATGTATAGAACAGCAATTGCGATGCAAAGAACAGTCCTCATACGGCGACGTTGATCCCACAACCCATATAGATGCAGCGCAACGTAGACTAAGTAGCCCAATATATGAGCGGCACAACACTACATTAGACCTATAACGTGGCACAGAGAACAACAGCGTACCGTTGTAAGAAAGGGAGAATGCCAACACCAAAACACCAAAGATCACCGGAAGCGCTTTGCATCTTGCATAATGGGAGGAAAGCGGTGCAGGGAGTTAGACGTGTAGGGCAATTCGAGATTGTGAAGCACTCACTGCTGGAGATGGACTTTGCCGATGAGTGAGAAGATCGCATCGATAGCACTAAAAGACCCACCAATTCGGATCCGTTGTCGCCTAATCCGCTGAGCACTAGAATCAGTGGGAATGGCTGGCTTAATTCATGAATATATCAATAAATAGGAAAAGGTGACGTACGATAATTGGCATAGATCAGTGATACCAGGTTACAGTAACGTGTGAGGACAAGTATGATATGCGGAAGGCCAGGCGAATTGGACCACACGAAAGTGACCTCTTTGTTCAGTGTAATGAGGATGTCCCAGATTGTGAGCATCAAGGCGCATCCTGGAAACGAGATAGGGGACAGAGACCAAAATAAATGAGAGCACGGATTAAATAGCTTTTACGCAATACCCACCTGCGCTGTATCTGACCCCAAGCAAATCATTGAGGGAGCCTTCAATACGGGGAACCTCCATCTGAAATGAACCGATGGTGTCAGGATTAGAGGTATGTTAGGTATCCCTCAGACCGGTCTTCGTTCCAGTATTAAAGCTTCGTGTAAGTCCCTTAAAAGGAGTTGCCGTTCAAGCTGGAACTCAATGGCTGATCTGTATGCGTACCATTGTAAGATTGCTTCTATCGCTAGGCCATTTGTCACCCAACGCATGAGTATCAAGAGGCATGACAATATCGTGATACGATGATGGGACTTACTCCACTAATCATGCTATGAATGGAGAATAGGAGACGAACCATCGCAAGGAAGGATTCTGAACACCCAGGTGTGATTCCAACAAAGATGTGTACGAAATAGATCTTGGCATCATCTTGCTAGCGGGGTATCGTACGTGTTTTCATCCTGGCCGGGCTCTACATAATACATCTATCCAAGCGATGCAAAACAGGAACCATCAGCACGGGATGAGGGAAAAGTAAGGGGAAAGTGACGCTACGCCTTGCAGCTTCAAGTATCGTTGGTGCCTGCCTATTATGATGAACTCTATACAGTATTGGTCTGATGCACGCATGTTACTCTAACAGCAAATGTAGAAAGCTCGACACAGACCTAGATTGCCCACAAGTTGCATGTGGCTTTCCCACCAAATCGTGGACTAGCCTGCGTGAGTTTAGTCCTCGCAAGACGACAAAATCGTCCTTGAAGCTTGAAGCTTCAAGTTGAGGCTTTGCGAGTCGATTGCAATACCTAAGTTCACGTGATGAGATTCGTTTAACTCGTACATCAGTGGGATACCAGGGCATATCAGTTCTTGTAGAGACTCGCACACGGTGGTTCACGGGGCTGCAAGTTATCGATTTCAACTTGAAGCTTCAAACTTCAAACCAAGTTCAATTCGATTGCAGTTTACGTAAGATTTGATGGCCTGCATCTTGCTCGCGATCATGATGCCGGCGTACGTCCACCATACTTACTTGACTCAACTTAAACCGCAACTACTTAGTAAACACCAAAACACTGGCAGGCTGCAAACGACCTTGAAGTGATAATGCAACGCAAGTGATGGAGAGTACGAAATCGACTCGGAGGCGCAAAATCCGTTGTAAGTGGCGCATACACACCGTCCCGCCGACGTTACGACTCATCAACCGTTCTAATACTAGTACGTAGCTGTAACTTAGGCACTGCATCGCTCTCTGAAGTGTTTGCTCCCAGGCTTTGTGCCCTTTTGTGCCTCGTTGCAGTCTTGATCAAGCGCGAAATCTAGCTCCCAATGATCATCTGTCTATCACCGGAGTTCCTTGAGCCTCACCGGTCTGCTGCCGTTACAACAAGAGATAGTAAGCAAGTACGCCTAGACTCAGATCCTAGCCTATTGAATAATCGGGGTGTCACTGCCTATAGCAACTATAATGACCGAAGCGGACGTGGACACCTATTCGGAATATAGAAGCGGCAGTAGAAGGACTCATAGCGGGAAACATACCAGTAAGTAACCTTCAATTATACTACTCTCTGCTTGCTCTGGGCGATGTTCGTAATAACGCAATATATGATAGAGCGGCCAAGCGCTAATAACCGTCATAGCAGGACCCGTGGCAATCCTATAATCTTTTTTTCTTAGCAAAGTAATCATCATTATTAAATGATCGTCAATAACAAACCCCTTTCACTTCGTTTGATGATCATATCTTGTGGTCCGTGGTTCCATCTATAAGGCCAATGCGCCAGTTACTCACACGTCCCCTCTTCACCGTCCTTAGTTGGTGCTATACGTCTCAGCGGATCGAGCATGAGCACTACTTGCCCCGTTATACCGGAGCCTGGCGTGGAAAGTCCTCCCCCAAATATAGAGAGCACGTTTGGTGTTCTTTTTATTAGTACACTGATCTGTGTTGGGTGAGCATCACTACTCGCACAACGTGGTTGAGGTTGAGCTCATCTATTTAAACGACGTCCAATACCACTACCCTCACTGCTTCAGGTTGATCGGTATAACGACCCTGCAAGCATGGCTCTATTTTATCAACTACCTTGAAGATAGGTTCTTCACAAGGTCCATGGTGCGATCGTTGTCGTCTCAGTATCTAGCTCTCAACTAAAGCTCAGCAGGTTGCAATTGTTTGGCAAGTCGTTTCTCAGCCTAAGGCGCCATCAAAATGTCAACTCATATTGGTGAGATAGGTCTTTAGAGGTCGTACGCTGTTCATTTCTCGTACATTCGTGCTATTATTATGTGATCCGAGGATGGGGTAACCCGACCGCCCTGTTCGCCCCAACATGGTTTGTCCTTGTGGTTCTGTTCTTCGGCGTATGCTTACTTGTGATGTCACAGGAGCATAGCAGTATGTTATCTCTTTTATCTATATGGCCATACTAAACGATCGATGTTCATCTATAGAACCTGCCACTGATGACGGTATGTACGCTTATATTGGAAGGCAACGAATACGGTATAGCGAACGTTGGTCATCTCTCTTATACAGAACATCGTGGAAATGATTGTGCAACTCTACTTTGCGCGAAGAATATGGGCACGTATGTACCCGCTTCCTCATACGGCTCTTGACTCTCTCAGCTCTCTCGGGCTAATAGTTACATTATCTCATAGTGGCCCGCACAACGCCGGTTATTCGTTGGGTATTGACGGTGTTAATCGTAATGAATAGTCTTTGAAAGTGTATAACGTCCTCACAGCCATATACAGGTGACGTTATCGTTATGGACCTTTGGTGAGCATGTGGCCGTGCATATCATCATCGCTGCTTACATTCATCTAATACACGACACGCTTCAGGGTTAGGAATTGGTGCGTCTAGAAAGCCAGACTCAACATCAAACTCATTTTGTACTCGTAGCGGTATACTCAATAGGGTAAGAACACAAACGACCGCAGTCTCTTCGTGTTGTCCATATTCTGACTCGGACTTGCCATACAGGCTAGTCGCTGTGAGCTGGGCGAGTTACGTGGATGGCTCTCAAAAGGGGAGTCCTTTACCGCACCCGACCTGTAAGCTTGATAGGCTGATACTACATCATCAGATCCTCGCACCCTTCACACTGTCTGTGTCTATGGCGACGAATATCTCCATCATGCTATCTCTTATTTTTCTTCTCCGTCGGGACAAGCCG
This sequence comes from Irpex sp. Y119-03, assembly GCA_037042295.1. Classification (NCBI taxonomy): domain Eukaryota; kingdom Fungi; phylum Basidiomycota; class Agaricomycetes; order Polyporales; family Irpicaceae; genus Irpex; species Irpex sp. Y119-03. The sequence continues at coordinate 83,476 of JAXQKB010000058.1, forward strand.
CAACTGCCAAGGTACCGTGGTTGTATAATGAACGTTCACTGAGTTAAAGCTGATGTCCTCGCAATCAGCTCAAGGGCAGGTCATATCATCAAGATGTTAACTTTCTATACGGTCCAAGCGGGAGCTCTTATTGTGTTAGTCTTCTATGATTCTTAGTTATCGTAGGTTCCTGGCTAACGGACAGGCCATTGCGTCCCCAGGGTTGTAGATGCGGCAGTGATAGCTCTCGTGAGTTTGAATTCTTTGATGTAGAGTTTCTCACATGAAACTCTGCCCAGAATGTGTATGTGCATGTTGCTCGGGTCGGATTTACCTACATTGGTGTTTTTGCGATGCAGGGAAACTGTGAGTACCGTAATATGCATGCATTCAGTGTGACATTTAATAGTACTGATGACTACATTCAGTGTACGCAAATTCTCTGTTGGCTAGGTTGGTTTACACGTTCTTTAGTGTAACTACAGATGTCTGACGCGCTCTTGAACGTGCCTCTGGGTAAGTCTCAATGCCAGGTCGAGTCTACGGGCAAGTCAGGGTCGTATTGACGTCGTTAATGCGTCGAATGAAAGTTCTCGGCGAACTGCTGTTTCTGTGAGCTATGAACTTCATGCCTCGTTCGATGAATGGTATTAACAAGTTTTACGTTCGCAGAACCGGCTGTTCAAGATCAAAAAATACCCCCCGCCGAGAACTAGTGCAAGCATCAACATCGGTAGCAACGATGGCCAACCGGCGGAATCTTATGAGCTACATGTGCTTCCGTCCTCTAACGAAGTATCTGAGCAGAAAGGAGATAGCTTGAAGTATTGCACTGTTTGAAAAGATATTAAAGTATCTCTTTCGCAGTATTGAGACATCCTAGCTCACATATATAGTCACATGGCCGGTTCAAATGCGCAATGCTACTGCTCGAGCGCTCAACTTGAAACTACTAGTTGCAGCGGGTGCCTTGAAAACGTTTTGCATCCATGTATAGCATTCTTCGAAGTTTAAGGGTTTAGGGTGAATGCAGTAAGTAATAATTTATGGTCTCGCATGACATAATCACTGATTGATCTTTTCCAGCTACTGATCAGTGGTGGCCCTTGGCTCCTCGAAGTGCCGCGAGCACCTCGAGAACATCTCCCCAGCACTGCTTCATTGGTGCTATCAACGATAAGAGCGAGAAGGATAACACGGTTGACGGCCACTTTACCGGTTGTGTTTCTGCTACCTACTACTACTCACGGGACCAAGTGGGTCATAAACGCTACACAGCTATAGGCGGGCCCGGTGAAAGTTCTTCGCGTGAGCACGCTGCTCTCAAGCCTCGTTCTTGGCTGTCTTGCTATCCTCACGCGTCCTTCACCCATATTCATGACACTAACTTGAAGGAGCAGGGTATGCTTGCTCTGACATCTGTCGATCCCGTAGACTCCACCGACAAGGTCGATGGCAAGCTCGCCATCGAGTCCTGTACCCTTGATAGGAACTTCGTGATGCTCGTTCTCAGGCACACGGACGGTACTAAGGAGGCGGGTCACTCTCACAAGACTCGGTTCAATAAGTATTGCTGACGTTCCGCGTGTTCGCAGGAGATGAGCCCCCTTGCCAAGTCATCCAACGAGGACTAGATCAAAAGGTTCAAGGCTGGCTCTACCCTTGTCCTCGTAAGTTTCACTCTGTTCTTATCCGTAAATACGTTTACTGACACTACGCTTGTGACAGATGGCTGCCAATGCCAAGGCCAAGCAGTAAACGCGTGTGCAAAAGCTGCCCTGTTACCCACCGCGCCGTGTGGTGGGCCTCTTCAGCGCACATTGGATGCCAGCCGTCCTTATGACTTGCGTCTCTTGGAACCCACTTACATCACGCATATGCTGTATGATAGAAGGCTGTCGATTCGGAATTCCCTCCATCCTCAACTCCTGCTATCCTCCTCCTTTCCTCAAGAGTGCATCCTTAACGTTCTGTGCAACTTGAATCTCGTCGTTACTTTACTCTCTCTGGCTGTTATTATATTTTCCTTGTTTAAATTTGATGTCACGAGCTACTTGAAGAATGCAAAAGCGAATCGTTGGACATTTTGTGGGATGTTTAGTGTGAGGCTCGCTCAAGCTTAACGACGCTAGTTGCCATATTAAGCAAAACACCAACTGAGCGCTCCGCTTCAGCTGAGCGAGGCGCTCAAATGTGCTTTGTGGCCAACTGTGATGGCAGTCGTTCTGATCGGCCGCTTTTTTGCGAGAACGGAGGTTAGTATGATTTTTTTACTCCATCTGGAGGAAAACGATGCTAACTGGTACTCAAATCGACATTGATTCTCCCTAAAGGGTGCTTCGCGTAAATTTCCAAGCTGAAGCTTGGTCTTTCGAGTCGCAAGACGATACAAGAGTCGAAGTTATCCTAATGGCATCACCCTGCCATTTCCAGCTGGCCCAATATCGATAGACGTTAGGCGAGAGCTGGTCGCACAGCCGGGGAATGCCGCAGGTGGCACAAGTGGTGCGAAAAACGCCCGGGACCCCGACTCACTCGTTAGCGCAAGCCTGGCCACTGTGCATGGTTTCCGTCTACAGGCGTTGAGCTGCCCATTGAATACATTGAGAATGCGCTTTTAAGATACATCCAGCGTTGGTTGAATTTGTTTGAAGAATCACAGAGGTAAATTGGGCTTCAAACGCAGGACAGTAACACATTTCCACTGCCTTATTGGGAAATACCATTGATACTCAACAAAAAAATCGATCTCGTGTCCCACAAAGGCCTGGGTGATATTGTATAGACTCAACCTGGTTTCTCTCGTTCAGTTAAATGAGTAGATTCGAAAAAAATTGCTGTGTACTATCGCAATCCCCGACTGGTGTTCTGGGGCTCCGGGCGTCCGCCGCACCACTTGCGCCACCTGCGGCATTCCCCGGCTGTGCGACCAGCTCTCGCCTAACGTCTATCGATATTGGGCCAGCTGTCATTTCTACGGGAGAGTCTGTACGATTATGTGATACGTAAGATGGAAAAGCAGAACGCTCGGACATACGAGTCATCCGTCCATGGCGCCGTCCAACTACTTGCGCGTTGCAAGTTTGACGAGCATGCACAAGCAGTCCAGGACGAAGACTTCATGTCTCCGTGAGTACTTCTTATTCGAATAATCAGTCTGACGTCGGCTGACTGTCTGAGAACATACTACATAGCAGATATGATATGCGTCACCGAACCGTCATTGACGTCGTACTGGAAAGTCGCACTGCTCCTGCGCGGGCACACCATGGTCAGCACAGCGATGCGTCGTCTGCGTTACATTCCAACTGCTCCCACTAGCGGCACCACTAGAGCTCGGACAGCGGCAAGAGTTGGCCTGAGCCGTACATTGCTTCACTAAGCACCTTCCATACGTCGCTCCAAATATTTCAATCTTACCGCCCTCGAATCCTCCTGTACATGGGCCGACCGGTGGGAGCCAATTGTTCTGTCAAATGCTTCCCAGACGGCAAAATATGAACTATGAACAGTTCTTCTTTGACTCTTGCCGACATTGCGCTGCCGGAGTACCTATTCACCGTGAGCCACTCGTCCTTCCTGCTGTCATTTACAGTGGCACCGCAGGATCCCGCTTGCGTGTTGTCCATCATCTAGGGCTACGGGCGTTGCACGCTCCATGCTCGATCCTCGCCAACCGAACACTTCTAGTGGGTCTCACTTCTATACTATGAAACGCTCATATAAGGTGAGTCCCACTTGATTTCTTCTAGCGCTTCAGCGTTCACTGACATGAGTTCGTCAGCGTTCAGATTCATCAGCGCGCGACGAAGCCCATAACCGTGCAGAATGTCTGTCGTCTGAAAACTGCTCAATAACTGCTGTCATGATGAAACGACATTCAGAACTTTGTCGTTCAGACAAGCAAGCTCCCGTGGCTATAGAAGCTTATGCGCCTACGCAGCCTTTTCTGTATAAATAAGCTATTGCAGATCTAGCAAGCCTATACCTAACTCTCATCCTGTTTTTCCCCTCAATACTCACAGTATGAAGCGGAGCAGCAGCAGCCCCTTCACCCAACTCTCCTCGTTCCTCTGTGGCGCTTTAGTCATATCCTCCTTTACTTTGGCACCTGTCGCCGCTATCGACCCAGTCTGCATAGTCGGTGCTGGTCCCACGGGTCTGACTACTGCTCATGAGTTAGAGTCCAAGAACTACACAACCGTCATTTTTGAGAAGCAGTCGGTGGTCGGTGGGAAGTGCCAGGCCTATTATGACGGACCCAACGGGTAAGGATTCTTCACACGCATCTTCGGTGACCGGGACTAAGTGTACTTGAACCATTAAACAGGACTACGTATCATCCCCTCGGCGCCCTCCTCTTTACCAATGAAACATATCATAATACTCTCCCGATAGTCTTGGACTCGGGCGAGCCGCTTACACCAGGCATTGCCCCTCCAGACTGGCATCGATACGTCTACGGTCTCGGAGCTGAAGCCAGCCATGTTGTGCCACAGCCAACGCCCAATGATACAGAGACCGCGGCAATCGTGGCAGAGATCCAGAAATACACCATTTACTGGACTACGGAGTTTGCGCCGAAATATAGCGCCATGAGATATGTCGTAAGTGTTTGCCGTACGACATCTTTCTGAGCGAGAAACTGAGGCTGTGTAATTTGCAGAACGGTATTCCGGACGCGTATTCCGATCCCATTGCAACGTTCCTGCAAAGGGAAGGGTATGTATACTTGCCGTCAATCATGCAGATGGGCATGGTTCCCTACGGCTACGGAGACGTTACTGAGACGCCTACGGTATGCTATTCTACCAGTTCGATTAGTCTGCGCCATTGACCTGGGGCATATTTATGGTGCAGATTTATATGCTGCAGTATTTCACACCTGAAGTGCTGGGTGTTTTCGTCGCTGCTACAAAGAGCTACATTGTCGGTATGTAACTGTTCTTCTGAGCCTGAGAAAAGCGACTAACAACCTTTGCTCATGAAGACTTTCATCGCGTCTTTATGCATTATGCTGGTACGCTGAAAGCATCTGCCATTCAGCTCAACACTACCATCACAAGCATCGGTGAGTACAAGCGCCTCCATGCTTCCTATCCGTGTTCTCACTCCATCGACGATATTTCAGACCGAACCAACGCTTCTGCTCCGGTAATCACGTACACTGCCTCTGACTCATCTTCTGAGCAAACACAAATCTGTTCACATATTGTACTCGCGTTCCCACCCCTTCTCCATGCCCTCCAGGCTCTCAATATGCCGCTCACAAACAACGAAACGTCTCTCTTCTCCAAATTGAGCTCGACGCCATACTGGTCTTCGGCAGTCTCGGTCAACACGGCGTACCACAACTCGTACCTCCAAAGCCCATTCGCTCCCCTCGGCGAACCTGTCGCTTTCTTGAGGCTGTTCAACGAGTCGGACGTCGCTACTGCCTGGCAGTGGGGCAACATCTCCAGCACGGATCAGGCCAAGACACTCCTTGCGTCTACCTTGACAAAAGTGCAGACCGGCGCTGGTGTCAACCCGTCGACTGTTACTGCGGACGACGTCAGGGACATTAGGACTTGGGATTACTTCGCTCACTTTACAGGGGAAGACTTGACAGCCGGCAATGCATACGAGAGCTTCAACAAACTGCAGGGGGTGGATGGGACGTACTACGCCTCGGGTTTGAACGGTTTCGAGACGGTTGAGTTTGCTGTGAGGGCGGGCAAGGATATAGTAAATAGCTTCTTTTGATTTAGCATGAGTTGGTTTTATACCGTAGATATCTGTTTCAGCTCGCGTTGATTCCCGTAAATGCGCTGTATCTGACGCCAAGCATACCTGACATCGAGGTTGCAATATGGGTTGGATGAATTAAATTCTCATTCATCTGGATTGCAGGAAGTACTTGGAATGCGTGTGCACTTTCTGCGATACTTACTAAGCCATTGTTCCCGGTAATAAAGCTTCACGTTTCTCCGGTTGCACGAAAAGATGGAATGAGGGCGGACGTCCTAAATGGCAAAGTAACCAGTGCTAGAATTCAACGCGTTGGTTGTGTAGACGGTTAGTGTTCGTACCTTTGTGCGAACGATCCAATCCATTGGGTGAAGTCGCCTCTCGAGAACTACGTATCAATTCCCAAGCTGATATTGTGATATCGTGATGCCACTTATCCCACCAATAACGCTATGCCGCAGAACTGCACGCTGTATGTGGAACCTCGTTAACGCGTGTTGGTGATATGAAAAGATGCATACACGGTTATCGTGGCATCCTAAGTCACAAATTCGTGACATATTGTATCTATCATCGTGATTCAAAACAGAGAGCTATCTGGCAGCACGTCCCTGATGACCAGCCGGTGGGATTCGTACGACAGTATGTTGACGCTCCACGCGCCGTGTTCCTGCAAATTGTGGTTGTCAAGAACATCGTAAGTTGAGACTGGCTCACCGGGTTCGCGCACATCAGTGTTAGTAATAGTTACCGCATCATGCCTTCACTGTGAAATGGGTGTCGCGAGCAGATAATCAGGTTTGACATGTAAATACGAGCATCACCGGTGGGTGCCAGTGAGAACCCTTAAAGTTTCTTTTGATCATGAATTAGCTATACCGCAGGTCTGTTTGATAGCACTCACCTATACATAGTGTCGGCATTCGATGGTTTGACACTTCAACATGATCAAGTACCCAGGGATTGGCCACAAATAGCTATAAAATAACACCCATTGCCATAATACATATGCGGGCACCTGATAATACGCATGTTAGAGTAGCTGGTTCGTAAATATATGAGCAGTTAGTACCAGTTAGTGCCCGGTATTTGAGCTGCACGTATCAGTGATTCGATCTGCGCGTACAAGTACAATCATCTCCTGCGCCGGCATCCTCGTGATAGTCGGCGCATTTCGCGACGTTACATCGACTAATGGCCGTTTTAAAGTCTCGATATGTAGAATCATGCGTGAAACGGCGACCGAGATGAGTGCCCAGATCAATCTAGGACACGGGGAAGATGTAAGGATTAGTTTGAGGGTGCGAATTCAAAGTGCAAGCATCTCACATGAAGGCCATAAGATTGTGGTCCAGCTACGAAAAAGGATGTAAATGGCGAAATTTGGGTGTTAGATGTGTGTCAGAGCGGGAGTATACCAGTAGAGTAAGCGAAAGAGATAAACGCACAGAGAGTGTAAGGAAGAAGACAAAGTTGAGAAAACGCATCACTGGCAACACATTATCATTAACATAACATTGGCCATGACTTCGTAGGCAGAGCAAAGTAATCACGTACGGAAAAGGACCTAGAACATATTGGCATCAGTACTAGTAGGATTAGGCAACATGATAGCAATATTGCGACTTACCACAAACCATATAGCACCGTCTCGACGCATTTCCTTAATCATACTATGCTGAGGACGACGGGGCCGGTCGAGAGAATTACAGGCGGTGAGGATAATCACGAAAAAGTCGAATGATGCCTAGTCGCGAACAGCCATCGGTATTTGGTCGCCAAGGATAGAGTGATTGGGATAAAGTGAGATGTCGCATAAGGAAATTAGAACTGACCATACAGCCGAATGCCGCCTTGACGAGATTGCTCTGTTTATTTATAAAGCAGGTGCTGATCTGAGACAAAGTGCCAGGGACGCTGAGTGACCCAGTGTGTCCTGTCATCCTATCGAATCAGCATCGAAGCGACACAAAGTCAAAGAGTAGCTTACTATACAACGCGAGAAAGCCTAGTTCACCCAGAACAAACATGGGTATGTATGAGACAGCTAGGGCACAGCAGAGAATAGCCTTTATTCTGCGGCGGTGATCCCAGAGCACATACAGGCGTAGCGCAATGTACACTGGTTAAGAGGAAGCCATCCAGAACACGTTTCAGTTGTAGAAAAGACCACCAAGTCGACTGCAAAACGACGCACCGTTGTATAAAAATGTGTAAACCATTAAAGTAGTCCCAAACGTCAACGGAAAGACTTTGCACCTATTGAGGACGTCAGCTCGATAGATTGAGTGCTACATGGGTTCAAGTCCTGGATAGCTCACTGCTAGAGTACGTATGAAGCCCATCAGCCGTTGGACAGTAGGAGAGTCTTTAGCTTACTGTTACGGTGTTGGGCGTTCCTCCTCGTAGGCCACTTAGTACTGCAAGATCAGAAATGGGTATAATGATCAGATCACCACATGCGGGGGAAAAACACGACTCACGGAAGTTCGCGTATAATAGTGTAGCTATATTCCCGTAGCGAGTGAGAAGATACACCATCTGCGGTAAGGCCAATGGCGACGACCATATGTAAGCGGCCTCCTGGTCCAGCGTAACAATATTGTCCCACATTGACAGCAGTAACGCCGAGGCTAAAAATGACACACAACGCCAGTTAGAGGCCCCCGGGAGCGGATGATAAGTGTGTCTCACCCGCAGTATACCTTATGTTAGTCACTATGCTGACCATGGAAGCCTGTGTATTGGGAGCGTTCGCGTCCATAGCAATGTCGATACTGGTGTGTAGATGCTAATGGAAAGGCTGAGCACTCACCTTAGGCCGCTGCAGCTATAAAGACCTACTGTGGATCACACTCTTGACAGATCCGTGCACAGAGCCAGCCAAAGATGGGATGCAATCATGATGCCGCGCTAAGCGTCTCAGGCAACGTTTCTGAGGGTTATGCTTCCTTCGTTAGCGAGAGATGCCGACGTGTTCGAAGCTCTGCCCAGGCATGATATTGACAGCCAAGTGGGTCGCTGTGCAGAGCAATTCGCCATTATAAGTAGTCTGCAGTGTGTTGTGTATCTCGCACCAGTGATCAGGATGAGCACATCCTCGAGGAACATCAAAGATGCTGGGACAACTTCCACGACCGCGTGTCAGCCGGTGATATGTGTGTTATTCCAACTGTTTTCAAAGATACGGGTTTCAGTCGATAAGTAACGTAGTTACAAAGAGAGGTTATGCTACCCACGAACAATGTGCGCAGCTGCGAAACCGCCGGCATAGGCGATTGAGTCGATGTTCTTGACAAGATACCGACAAGCTGAATACACGGCCATGAACGCAGATACTGCTACTGCTTCTTTTGACTTTGATTGACGATACAAGACGTTCGAAATTGTGGCACATAGACCGGCAAAAGCAAATGGCTCCGAGTCCAATGCCAGCCAGACGGAACGGTGCTTACTTGCGTGCGTGGGGTGAGCCATTGCCCTTCTAGGGAGTCTGTAGCATCTGCGTGTTTCTTCCGGCTACTGTAGGTTACGAGATGACGGTATGCTCACGAGAGCACGAGGCTTACGCTTACGTTCAGCGAGGCCTAACAGCTTATGAGCATTCCTGCTACCACTGGCAGCGCTAGCTAGATAGAAGGTCCTGGAGTTTCAAGTTCAGTGTACCAGATGAATTCGAGCACAAATTCACCAAGGATTTTCACGTCAACTGGATCAAATTCTGCCACGGGTGCTGTACTTGACTATACCACGAGAGTCCGCAAGCTGGTCGTGGCCTTATACTTAGCTTCCGAACAGCACCACGACAAAGGTACCGCCTTCACCTTTGACGTGAGGTTTAGTGAGATCTATGTCACTGATCATGATGCTTTCAGAATTACTGTAAGCACTAGAATCAGTCCCAGAGGAACGAGAGCCTGGAAATTGATGAGTACTACAACACCAAAGGAGTGATAAAACACAAGTACTCACGATTCCGAATTTCCGATGCCGACTTGAACGTTGACCGTGAGGATAAGGATGACTCGGTGCCCGCGCTGTGCAAAACGAAGACGGATGTCAAGTTCTCTTTGACCTTTCTTCCGACTCGGATGGTCATGTAACCAAGTTCTGAATGGTGAAACTACCAGATCTGCAGACGAACGAATTATACGGATTGACGCGAGCTTGACGCAGGAAATTGAATGACTCGGCCAAGAGGGGGGCGGTAAAAAGTTTTGAGACACCAAGCTCGTAAGTTTCGGGGTCCCTCAATGGGGGGTACCCCCCACCCACCTGCCTAATTAAGTGCTCATTTTGATCCCTTCGCGGCCAGGGATTGGTCGTATGAGAGTTTGAGCGCTTGCTGGTTGCCAGAGGCTTTGTGCGCTTTTGAGCAAGGAATCTGCGACTTTGCACGGCCATCATCGCTGCTTGTTCCGTACTCTAAAAGGGGTATCCTTCACGTGATTTTTGTGCACCTTGAAGCGTCGTTATAGCCATGATGCCTGCATGGTTTCTTAATTCAACTACAATGTATACACATGCGTACACGTTAGTATGCTCCTCCAAAATATCGAATGAGGATAAATGACCAGAACGCAAGTTTTCGAGCACGCCTGCAAAACGTTGCCAGAAAAGACCCCGTGCACCAGTAGGGTGCCCTTGCGAGGTCGCTTTCACCGATCTGGATCTCGCCCCCCTCTTGGACTCGGCAGCTCCAAGTAGTGTGTTTGGCCTTGTTTGGACATGCTGTACTTCTTTGTCCATAAGTTTTGTCTCGTCCGAGTCGCGTACATACAAGTTACTTAATTCTTATTCCACGGCACTCTTATTCCACGGCAATTCTTGTGCACGGACAGTTCTCCAAGCTTCAAGGAGGATGACCACGGACGTAGAAGGGTATGGTGCATATGAGTATCGTGTTCTGACTCGCCACCAGACTGCCTGAACTGCGTATGTGCGCAGTACGAAGAATGCCCCGACGTCGTTCACTAGTACTACTTACAGCTTCATGTTGGGTATGCATGGCATATTACGATCTCAGGCTACTAACAGCAGGCTTTATCAACACAATCGACTCAAAAGTAGTACATAGCACACACAAGTGCTACTCAGATCTCAGCTCCATAGCCGCCACCCTGTCCTTCCTTCGCGCACCAATACTGTAACATAAGTACGCTGGCACCCGCATTTTCGAGACCATACTACGACAAGTAGAACCACGTCCCGAAGTCCCAGAGTCGAGACCGATAGATAGAGTGGAACGTGAATATTCGGATATCGACATGTAGAACAACCACAAGAGTACCAACTTCAAGGGTTCCCGTACCGCACAGGTTTTCCCATTCCCACAAACAAACGCAGACACAGAGACAGTCGAACGATTCGCAACGCAACGCAACATGCTTGAAAACCCACCTACATCACGAGCACAGGGTACACTCTAGACTTGTCAATGGCGCCGGGGAGGGGAGGGGAGGGAGGACTGGGAGGACTGAAAAAGATAGGGAGGGAGGACTGAAAAAGATAGGGAGGAGGGACGACTGGGAGGACTGGAAAAAGATGGGGAGGAGGGAAGGGAGAGAGAAAGATAGGGAGGAGAGGGAGGAGGAAAGAAAGAGGGAAGGAAGGAGATGAGATGAGATGAGTAAACCGCTCGACGAAACAGAAACAGTCACGATGGAGTGGGGAGAGGGGAGAGGGGACGGGACGGACTGGTGATCATGAGCACCACTGACTCCCTCCATATCCATACGTATCTCCAACCTCACAACTTCCTCCACTCGTCTGCATCGAACTCCAATCCGCGCATCGAACATCGAACCCCGTCGACCATCGAACCCCGGACTCCGTCGACCTGACACCTGAGACCTGGCAAACCTGTCATTCATCCACGCACGCACCGAAAAATACTGCTCAACGCGCGTAATACATAATATCAGCACACCGCAAGTCTCAAGAACACGTGACTGACCTTCTGCATCGTCAAACCGGCAAAACAGAGCAGTTGTTCGTTCGTTGATTAGGATAGGAAGTAAAAAACTAAAACAAATCCTCCGCCCTCGCCCGTTTCTTCCCCCTCGACTCGTCGCCCTGTCCATAAGACTGACCTTGCGGTTGCTCATTCGTCACGTCGCGCGGGACGTAGTACCTCGGATGGATCGCACGGTGTTCCTCCTATTCAGTCAGTAAAACTCCAGTTAGCATACACTGCCAGTGACGGTCCAAGACCAAAGTACAAAATAGACACGCACGGGAGAGAAGTTGGCATCGGACCACTTGAGCTCTGTCGGCTTCTTGAAGGGGGCATTGGTCTGTGCCAGCTTTGGGTCTGGCAGCTTCAGCTCGGGAGGCGCGGTAGATGTGGGGGCTGGTGCGTTGGCCGGTGTGACGCTCGCGCTCGGGGGAGGTGCTTGTACCTGCTGACTAGCGGGTACGAAGGTAGGCGGAGGTGGTGGTGGTGCGGGCGTAGCGATGGGCGGGGTGAAGCCAGGAGGAGGTGAGACACCAGGAGGGAGGAAGGGAGGAGGAGGAAGAGGGAAGGGCGGACGGGCGCCCGGGATCATGGGGAATGGCGGCGCACCGGGGGGCATGACGCCTGGTGGAGGTAGAGGGAAACCAGGTGGTATGGGAGGGAAGCCGGGAGGAGGTATACTGCCATAGCATAGGGGCATGTCGTTGTGAGTACATAAACCGGGGACGACATGTTAAGTGGAGGGAAACACTCACGGAGGCATCATGCCGGGCGCAAAGGGCGGAGCTGCGAACGGGGGGAAAGGAGATGGCGCACCTGGAGGCGGTATCATTCCCGGGGGCGATATAGCCGGAAGAGGAGGCGGGACGGCAGGGACTGGCGGAGCCGCGTACGCTTGCGGGGGCGCACCGTACACGGCCGACGAGCCGCCGTCTGGGGGCGGGTGATTGGCTGTCTCGGAGGCACCCATGAGAGCCTTGTGAGCTTCGAGCTGTGCGCGCAATTCTGCTTCGGAGAGAGGCCGGTTCTCTACTTTGGGACGCTTGGCGGGGGGCTGGGAGATGGTGCCTGGGTTGAGACCGAGCTCGATTTCTTTGCGCCGTTTATAGTCTGCTACGTCGGGCGCGGGGATGCCTTCCATGCCGAAGATCTCCACTTCGTAGCCGTCACGTCCCGGGAGCGCATTTTCGATACGGGGGAGGCTGGTGGGAGGTTAGTAGAGGGAAGAATACGATGTGGGCGAGAGGTGACGGGACTGACTTTTCGGGTTCGAGCTTGTGCACTTGTTGAATGTGGACCGCCAGACCTCCTGCGGTGTTTAGTCGCCGAGGACACATGTTGCACTTGAAGTGTTTCGCCTTCTGGTGCTGCATCAATACTGAATATAAAGTTGAGCATTGAGCGATGATGCAGGCAGGTATGGCCGACCGACGTACCTTTTTCATCTTCAAATTCCCGCTCACAGTACCAACACCAAGGGCGAATGATCTACACCACGCATTAGACCCATACATACCAACCAAAATGACACACACCTGCTTATTCTTCTTCTTCGCCATTCTGCGTGCACGTCAAAGGTCGGTGCGTCGTAGGTGATGAGTGTTGGTCGCAAGTCGCTGCCGGCGGTCTCTCGCCCAGTAGTTTATCTCAGATTGGGCTCCGACAGCAGTATTGTAACCCCGACCAGGAACGAAGCGCGCCCCACGCAGTGACGAGAGTGACGACCTCACCGATATTATATTATTCTCCTCAAGGCATGCATGCAATAAACCCATCTTTCTCTCTTCTATCCTCGACCACGACCACACCGTGCTCGACGCGGCACGGATGATAGGCCACTCACTGCCTGAATACATCTTCATCCGCACCTCCATCCTCTTCCTCCGTCTCATAGCGCCTCTCAGCATCACCTATCTCTGTGCAAGCTGGTACAGCGGCTCATGGCACTACTCTAAATGGCTGGGATACTACGCACTAGTAGAAGCAACTTTCTATCTTGGCGTGTACCTCCCCAGGAGTTACCTCTTACAACAGGTGAGCCTTCACTTCGTCGCGATAATAGCACCGCTCAAGTTGAAGATGGCTCGTAGCCTGCAAGGCACCCGACACGACTCACCCGCCCCGAACGTGAGGCCCTCTTCGCGAAATGCTTCGCCACGGCACGCGACACCGAGTCCGCCACGGGCTGGTTCCACTTCGCGCCGTCCCCCGACATCCGACGCGATAACCTCGTGGACTGGCTCTTGTGGGCTTTGTTCTCCACCACTGCATCGGACGCGTCATTCCACGAATGGGAAGACGAATTGGACGGGTACGTCAAGACTATCGAGAAGCTCCTAGGTCGCAAGTTGGAAGCTGGTCGTACCGACGGTCTTGAGTGCATGAAAGTCACGTTGGACCCTGTCGTCTCGCTTCATAGACCTTTCTTATGGTATATCGTGCGTTCTCGTTCGTTCGTTCTTATGTTATATATATCCTGGTACTTATTCAATGTCCCGGATAGATTGTAGCAATTGTCGACTCGTACACCGCTACCATCCTCTCATCACGAGGATTCAAGCACTACACCCAACGCTACTGGTACCACCACTTCCCCCCACGCCTGCTCAGCTACTTCAGCACCCCCTCTCCCCATCCCGATATCTCATACTGGTACCGCCCACACCTCTCAACCACCAAAAACCCCATCCTCTTCCTGCACGGCATCGGCGTAAGTCCCCTCCCCTCCCACCCCCTCCCCTCACACCACCCAAACTAACGTCGTCCGCCGTAGATCGGACTCTGGCCGTACACCCCCTTCCTCTCCGAACTGGACCCAGACGTGGGCATCATCCTAGTAGAGAACCTCCCCATAAGCACGCGCATCTCCCCTCCCCCGCTCACGCGCCCCGAGACACTCTCCGCGCTGTCCTCCATCCTCGCGTTCCACCCCGACTTCTCGTCGTACGTCGTCATCGGGCACTCATACGGTACCGTCACCGCCGCGCACATGCTCCGCTCCTCCCCCTCTCCCTCCTCTCCCTCCTCCTCCTCTTCCTCTTCTCCCTCCACCGACACAGACTTAGATTTCACACCCCACCCCTCAGCCTACATCCTCATAGACCCCATCCCCTTCCTCCTGCACCACCCCACCATAGCCTACAACTTCATCTACCGCCCCCCCTACACCGCTCCCTCCTGGCAACTATGGTTCTTCGCCTCTCGCGATCCGGACATCGCACGCGTGTTGGCGCGACATTTTTTTTGGGCGGAGAATGTGCTTTGGAGGGAGGAGCTTGAGGGGAGGAGGGTGGGGGTTGTGCTTGCGGGACGGGACCAGGTTGTGGGTGCGGAGAGTGTGAGGGGGTATTTGACGCGGGAGGGGGTGGGGGGGTTGTGGGTGGGAGAGGTGGGAGGGGTGGGAGAGGTGGATTCGCTAAATGTAGAAAGAGCAGACGGAGAATCGCAGGATACAGAGGGGGCAGGGGCAGACATCGTAGAAGGAAGAAAGGACAAAGGCAGGCTGGAGGTGCTCTGGTGTCCTCAGCTAGACCACGCACAGATCTTTGACGAGCGCGGGTCGAGGAGACGCTTGCTTGAGATGGTGGAGAGGTTTATTGTGAAGGGGAGTTGAGGTTTGGGGGATGGGGGGAGGGGAGGGGAGGGGAGGGGGGCAAGATGGTAGAGAGGGGAGTAGTGTCGTGATTTGTGCGAGCTACTATTTGTATCGCCTGCTGTGAGTTGAATCGGAGTGCGTACCCAACCGAGCTGGGATATGCGTGCTGATTGCTAGGTAAGTACTTAGTAGCAGTTTGTGTGATGTGCAATGCCAGGCTGCAGTGGACGACGCGAGAACAGTTCATGTTGCGCATACACACCGCGGCGGTTCTCTCGTCTGGGTAATCTTATACACTTCCAGTATGGATTCACCTCGAACGTCTCGTGAAGGTAGTATGTCGAAAATTCGGGTGCTGGCGTGCTTGTGTTATAGTATGGTGCAAGGAAGGAAGGAAGGAAGGAAGGAAGGAAGGAAGGAAGGAAGGAAGGAAGGATACGGTGGCTAGCAGTCGCGTTATAATTAGTTTACAGTAGTCGCACTCTGCTCTGATGAGATAGATAGACCTAAGAGCTAGAGTCTCCGTGCACCCTCAGGCTCAGCATGCGCACTCACCACTACGTAGGAGATTCCGAGTTTATCTCATCGTCCTACGCCCCCAGGCCTCAGATTCCTACTTACGGGCTTATTTGTTACATTCAACTTTGCTAAGTGATTTATGGCTGCCTTGTTCCAAATTCTAACATGCATCATGATTCATGATTTTGTACGGCCTGTATCGAGAGCACATTCAACGGCAAGCTTAAGAGAATAATAATATTAATTCCGGTGCGATCGAGAGACCGATTGTTAACCTCACCGACGCGTCAGGGCGGTAGACTGTACCGATGAACCGTAAGTTCGACGTTCGACGTTCAACGTTCAACGTTCAACGTTCAACGTTCAACCTCGGCCGCATATGTAGTCTCGTAGTCTCGGATCCAGCCGTTGTGAGCTCTGTCCGAAAGATGAAGGAGGCAGCAGGACAGAGCTAGCTCGTTCCGCTCTCTGCTGCCTCCTTCTCAAAGCGGAAAAGAGCTCTATGACGTCTGGTTCGAGACTAGTAGTCTCGCACAACAAGGGCCCGGGTGTGATTTGGCCATGGCATTGAGATTTGGGGTTTGGGGTTTGGGAGTGGGTTCAGGCGGCGGAGATATCATTGGGGGGGAGGGTAGGTTTGACTTTTGGAAACGCTCTGGCGAGGAGTGAAGGCCTGAATACTTACCTGAACATTCGAGGGGAGAAGACCTTGCACGTGGGGGATGTAGTAAGTGAGTGGGTGGGTGCCAGTACTGCAGTGAGTGGGTGGGCTTGTAGAGGAAAGATCTCCACTCTCGAGGCGTCTGTCAGAAGCTGGGTCAGAAGCTGGGTCAGAAGCTGGGTCGTCCAAGTCAAGTACTCAAGCTTCAAGAGCGTTGTCGTTATTGTGGTCGGTGTCGGTGTCGGTGTTGTTATCCTCCCATTATAAGGGCAAGTCGTCCGTCCGTCCGTGACACGCACGACTGATGATTTCTCGACACCTGAGGAGGCTGAGGCCTGATATTCCAACAGAACAGAGGCACAGAGTCGTACCTTTACATAGTAGTAGCTCCCAAGTCCTACTTACTCTTACTTACTGTCAGTGTTAACGTTCAGGTGAACTCAAACACCCTTCACTCCGACGCCGCTCTCCGCTCCAAACGATATCCATCTCATCTCGCGAGTCGTGGTATCACGGAGCCGAGGATGGACTGAGGAAGGGGGAGGGGAGGAGGAGGGGAGGGGGAGGGGAAGGAGGAGGGGGTGAAGGGGTTGTGATTGGTTCGAATCCCAGTGAGGGCTCGTTGTGTGTGGATTGAGTGGATGAGATCGATGCGACTTCCGTGTTGAACACGGTCTGGCTGGAGGTTGAACGTTGAATGACGGAAGGAAAGTACTGGTACTGTATACCGCAAAGATCTCTCGGACGAGGACGAGGACGATATAGATAGAAAGCTTATAATTAAGTCTCGGTTCGATACGGTACGAAGCTATAGAGGGCGTTGAGTTTGAGTTTGAGATGAGATGCGTAGTCGGTGTGGTCGAGGTCGAGAAACGCATGCCAGGGACAGGTCCTTCAAACCCCAAAGCTTCACTAGTCTGTCAAGTTCTGTCGACGACGCACCTTTGCCATATAATAGACATTACAGTAAGGTCTCCTCATGTTCAAAGTTCAAACGACCCCAGAACAGTACAGTATAATCGGTTCAAACGTCAAACGTACGCACCCCAGGGCGAGCTTGGAAGACGTATAAGCTTCTGGGGATGGGTGGTCTTCGTAGTTAGTGGTGTTCCGGACAGGAGGAGATGACGGGGTGAATACTAGATACTGTGGTCTGCGAGCGGGTTTCACTGGGGTCGTTGGAGTTTGAAGCTTGAATGTCGAGGATCCCGGGGTGGGTACTGAGGGTTTGTGCGATAAGTGATTGAGATGCTCGAGAGCTGGCAGTCAATTACGGCTACGTTCAGGTCAGCACTAGCCACGGTGCTGGTGGAGGCTGGATGACGATGGTGGTAGCTTTGCAACGATGACAAGCAAGGCAATGAGCAAAGGCGAGTTAAGTCGCAGGCAATGAAGGGCCACCAACGGTAAGCGCCATCGCACGTGACTGGTTCAGGCCTAGGGAGTCGAGGAAACAGAGGTCGCTGCTTTTCACCAAACCACGATCAACGACCAGGAGTGACGAGCAGGAGATGAGAAGCGGCGATGCGCAGGAGGCTGCGCTCGGGCTACTGGGCCTCATCGGCAACCGCGACTTCCACTCCAACTCCAACTCCAACTCTAAACCGACAACGACATCAACGACGACAGGCGTATCCTCGTCCTCTTCGCTTTCGTCTGGTGCTACGTCTACGATAGGGATCCCGGGGTTGAAGAGGAAGACGCTGAATTCGGCTGCGGCGACTCTGACGAGGCCCCTCTCGCACTCACACTCTCAGCCACGCTCGCTCGCTATTTTGTTGAACAACGACGACCCGGACCCGGAGCCTGAACTGCACCCTCCTCCCCCTCCCTCTTCCTCTCACTCTCGATCTCAGCCTGTGGTACACCTCGAGTCGTCCTCTGGTTCTACGACTACGCCTAACACCTCTACCTCTACCTCTACCTCCAGCAAGGGAACAGCGAACAACATCAACACCAATGCGACTTCGACTTCGTCGGACGGGATCGACTGCGTGTGTGGCTTCACGTACGACGACGGGTTCTCTGTCGCCTGCGACTCGTGCGGGACGTGGGTGCACGCCGCATGCTTCGACATCCAGCACGGGAACGTACCCGAGATATTCAAGTGCTGGAAATGTGATAGTAGACGGTGGGACGTCGAGAAGCTGAAGGAGAGGGCTGTGAGATTGCAGAAGGCGCAGCAGGCGAGGGAGAAGGATCTTGGGATGATGGGCAGAGGGGAGGGGGAGGAGGGTGGTGGTGCAGGAGGAGGAGGAGGAGGAGGAGGGGGAGGGGG